>JASAMZ010008324.1:0-18831 GCA_030248115.1 Linhomoeus sp. GSCO2_2 | reverse complement strand
TCCAAGCACATCGTTTACCCGCCCGAAGAACCCGGCTGCCAGGAAGAAGCTGAGAAATCCGTGCGCCGAGGTGTTTTGGGTGAAGTCGGCGAGAAACGTTGGCGCGCCGCTTGTTCATCTTGGCTGCTCTTCAAGCAGGGCTTGTGCTAATATCGACCAGAATCAGGACGCAATCCGTTGGCTTGTAGGCACTCGTGAGGGGCGGCTTTACCTTTGGGAATGGGAGAACGTTCACTGTGCCTGCCCATGCGTCATTGCCCTTGTGGAGGCGACCCACCATGCGCCATTGGAGGGGGGCGCCAGTTATGAACGGTTCCTGCGTCCAATCATCGAGCGAGTGGTGTGCGCCTTCCCGAAACAGATCACTGAAACTGCGTTGCGCGGAGACCTGTCGCCACAGCAGCAGTAGAAACTGTACGCACAGATGATCGACGACATTTAATGACGGGACACACAAACTGGAGCATAAACCAACCATACTTTCATCATTCAAGTGAACAGTGACGGCAAACTGAACCGCCAACTTGACGACAGACAAGCTGTGTAAATAGGCAAGTCAATACAACAGGCTAAGATTGAACACGGCTTTCAACTGAAATTGACTTCCAACCTAGCGCAGCGTCAAGAGGGCATTTACATGTATGAGTACTGAATTATATTGACTTATGGTCACCACTGCTGGTGAGCCGGACGCATACCCATTGCTTACCTTGATAGCTTACTAACCTGGACTCGCTTGACGGCACACCAGCAGAGCACAAGTATTACTTGCACTGTAGGCACTAAAATAAGTACCAACGTTAGGAAATGTCACCATTGTTTTGAGGGCGAGACGCAATACGCGCTTTGTGATTTTGTCGGGTCATGGGCATTCTACACACGAACTCGTCAAATTCTACTCGTCGCTGAGGTGGGTCATGCGCGCGAGGGGGCTGATGGGCAGCGCCTTCTTCTGGGAGCCGGTCGAAGGGCCCTTCTAGGGAACCGAGGAGTGTGGAAGCGTCGGCGCCGTCCACTTTTATGGTGGGCAGCTGCTGCTGGCCGTCGGCGTCGGTGGAGGGCGTGGCCTTCGACCTTCGGCGGGGCAGGACGGCCATCGACTGGGTGCGCCCAGGGTGCTTGAGGCTCATGACGGCGCTGCTCGAGCTTGGGAACCGGGACTCCTTGTGCTTCAGCTGGATCTCCTCGTACTCCGTCTGGCTGAGGAAGGCGCGCCGTTCGTCCGTGATCCCGGACGCGACGCGCTTCATCTTGTTCTTGGGCGCCGACTCCTGAAGAAGCGCGTGATTACAGCAAGGCGATTCGACAAATGAATTGACGCCGCTTCCATCCGTTCCAGTGGCATCGAAAATGTTCCGTGAAGTGCGTACTCTGTACTCACGCGAATGGGAGGCGCTGGCGACGGTGTGAGGAAGGCGCCGAGTCTTGGCGTAGTCGCTGTCGAGCTCCGGCCGCTGGCAGTCTGTCGGCAGCATGCTGTTGTACTCGTCAATGCACATCTGGGCCACGTAGACGTTCCTGTCCACCAGGTAGTTCATCTTGGAACAATTAGGAGGAATACGTGATCTATTCCATTCGCTTCGAAACATCGAAGCGTCTAACCGAAATCGTCATCTTCTTCGCCGTACGGATGCCCGAGGTGCTGGGCCACCTTCAGCCAGCCGAGGAAGAATATCTGCAAACTCAACGGCTACATGCAATTGTTACCGCTAGTGCCACGCATGTCTCTTACATACATGTATAGTTCTGGCTACTAATTCGAGGTATCTTAGGTAACTTCAATGTACGCACCACTTGAATTGTGCTGAAGAGCGGGATGTGGAGATTGATGTACTCGTTGTCGCCTCCGACGCACTCTGCCGCTGCCAGTTTGCGGTCGGGGTGCGTCGGCTGGTGAGTCAGGATGCACACCACACCAGGTAGTAGGTGTACGTCATGACGGTCACCAGCTACAACGTGGAAGAAGCTCTGATGTAAACGAAAGTACTCTGCAACAGCTCTGATCGTGCGCCAAGTTCCCGTCAACAGACCAGTCTAATCTACTTTCCACCCTACCGATAGATAATGCGTAGAACGCCATGTGTGCCGAGGCTTGGACACGTACTTACTCAGACTGTACGTAAGTACATTGCGTGCATTATGTGTGTACGCAGAGTGATATCTATCTGCAGCTGCGTATGTACCTGCGTGAGCGAGACCGGCAGCTTGACCCAGACGTAGTTGTACATCTTTGCCGTGGTCTCCTGCAGTTCGAGTATCTCCTTGAGCACGCGGTGGAACACGTCCGACGGCAGGTGGTCCGCGCACTCCCTGGAAGTCAAAATAGTAACAAGCCGGATCGCTTTCTGCAACTATTTTTTTTTTTTTTTTCAGTTGTGGTTTTTGTGGTTGGGGGGGGGTGTGAGTTGTGTGCGCTGCTTTGGCGTGTTTTTTTGCCTGGGTTTGGGCGTGCGGCTCTCTTCTCTTTCTCGCCTAAGAAACAAGTGCGGCGCACCGCATCGAAGGTCTCTCCTCTCAGGTAGGCGCATGTGGTGAGCATGAGCTTGTCCGGCTTGCAGACGAGCTCGTACATGGTCCACCAGCGGCCGAGCTGCTCGTGCGTGTAGAGGGCGAGCAGGAGCGAGAGGGGCACGGCCAGCAACGTCAGCACGTGCTTGTTGAGCAGGCAGGAGAGCTCTGACAGGCCCTTGAGGCCGCTCGAGGTCAAGTACTGGTTCACGACGAACACGATGTACCAGACCAGCCAGAAAAGCAGCAACTCCACCAGAATTGACTTCCAGAGACTGCCGCGCCACTTGAAGAGGCTCAGCAGCAGCTTGGGACCGTAGGAGACGGTCATTTTGAGAATCTCACGTATGTAACTCCAATAACGGCAACGCGCAGTGAATATTGAGACGTTTCTCCAGGACTGTTTACGCGACGACAGAGAGGGACGCAGAGTGGGACTCGCACCTGACGGATGGGGGTTTCCGCCGACGCGTCGCGCGCGCACAACGGTCTCAGCAGTGTCTCTCAATCCCCACAGAACAACACGCCACTGTTGTTCTAAGATTAAGATTCTTGCGCTGTTTAGGCGGTGTGCGCCTCATGAGCGCGACTACGTGAACGCCCGCCGACCCAGTCTCGCTCGTTGTGCGTCGCGGCGCGCGCATACCGATTGTCAGCCCATACTATTTGTGCCATCAGCACGAAGGCAAACCTCCAGGTTCTCCAGAGTCCAGACAACAACAACAAAGTGACGTTGTTTTACACAGTCTACTGTTTCCGGTGACGCCTCTTGCTCTATACATCAGGGTACTTGTCACGTACTACATGTCAAACCTACATACCTAGACTGTCCTCAGGCAAATTGCTTGCGGCTATATCACAGAAGGTGACGGTCTCATAACAAATACATGCCGTAAAGACTGGTTCAGCCGTACGTTGCGTGTCACCGAAAGAGGTATCTCGAAGACAGCGCCGACAGGGAGACAGAGGTCAGCAGCGTAAGCAGATGGGGTCCAGTCCACATTGTGGTCCCGACGTTACAGTAGTCGCTGTCCACGCACAGGCATTGCACCACGTCCATGGCTATGACGGTCTTCCGGATACGGTGGCACTGCTTGCCGCCCGATGACAAGTAGCTGGCGTAACTGTAGGTGTCGTTGATCAGTCCTTGGGCTCTGGCGCTCTGCTCCGTCACGCAGCCCTTGACCACAAAGGCGGACGCTGAAGGGAATACTGTAACCAAGGGATTCAACAAGAGTTGGACGAAAAGAAGGAACCACACCCTTCGCCTTGATGCAGAAGGAGCCCTGGCAGCTGCCCTTGGCGCAGTTCTCGCTCTCCGTGTTGCATTCGTAGCATTTCAGAGAGCAGCCTGAAAAACTTTCATGAAATTAGGACTCGCTTACAAGTTGTCAAACCAAGTGAGTCGCCTACAGGGTTGCGACAGAAGGTGGACCATCAGCAGTTGGAGAAGGAGCGTCGTCCGGCGCCTAAGCAGCAGCGGCGGCCGCATCCAGTCGCTCCGAGCGCCGTCAGTTAGCAGGCGCTGCTCACAATCGGACCTGTCGTTGTATCGCCAATGTCTCGTCGATTGGCCGTCGTCAGAGCGAGACGGCGCCCTTGCAAGAATCCAGTAATTGCATCGCCTGAACTCGATGAGTTATTCATTTCATCTGTTGGAGAACAATGTCATCGCGCCGTCTAGAATTGAGCCGTGCAAATTGAGCTTCTGCCTACAAACAAGAGCATCGCTACGCCTGGGTGAGTGGGTGTGACCAGTGCCCCGAATGACAAATGAGTTTTGTTCGCGAATGGCAAAAGAAGAGCTAGAAGCGGTAAGAAAACGTAGCTCTCAAGTACCTAGGTATGTAGAACCGCATTCAAGGTGCTTCGAAACGAAGGCGCCAACGCACGCGCACGCTTCCTTCAGCCGCTAGTCTCTGGGCATTGAAGAGCGGAAATCACGCTTTCATATGTTCTCGTCCCCGTCGCCCCTTCCATCAGTGGAACATTATCCCGCCGGCGGGAAGTCGCGGACAAAAGTTCGCTCGGCGCCGGCCGCCTAATTCACTTGAAGCCACTCTGTCCGTAGCCCAGTGGACGAATAGCGTCGTAGAAGGATAAATGTGCAGGAGACACGTAGAATTCGCGCCGCCAAATCGCGTTAAAGACGTTGCATCA
The DNA here is from genome assembly GCA_030248115.1 of Linhomoeus sp. GSCO2_2. Lineage (NCBI taxonomy): Eukaryota > Metazoa > Nematoda > Chromadorea > Monhysterida > Linhomoeidae > Linhomoeus > Linhomoeus sp. GSCO2_2. Next base: position 14,163 of record JASAMZ010008324.1, on the reverse strand, counting down.
ATACGGGACACCCTGCCAGAGTCACTGCAGGTGTGCAGCTGGCAAGGGTCTCTGTCTTACTCTTGAAGGACGCTTCTTGTACATGGGCGCAAAATCTATAGAGCGGCGCAATTAGGACCCCACTCAGGGCCGCCGGGTGGCGCCGACTTCTTAGGTGGGGTTCGCTCTCAAATCGAGCGCCGCATTTGTGGCGTTAACGAGCGTCATAAATAACACAGTCCCGCCCGACGCGGAGAGACATTCGAGGCCGCGCAAAAACATGTTGGAATGAATTGCCCCTCTATTGAGTAGTCTAGTTAGTAGTGGGGGTGATGCGAAGCGGAGCTGCGCAAATAGATCCATTGCTTGCTGATCATCGATTGGCCAGAAATCCACGGCCTACCTGGGTGATGACTAGACAGTGTGTATTTTGGTCGATGGAAATGGCTTGAAACACGTCACAAATGGCCATTGGCTTGAAACACGTCACAAGCATTGTAGAATACAATATACAAAATTCAAATATTGTTCAGAATACAATCGACGAAATAACAACAAAAAATTCAAAATACATACAGGGTGTCCCGTGGTGGGTGTACTAACTTTGATTGGCTGTTGCGCGTCACTGTGTTGGCCGATTTGGCTGAAATTTGGTAGGTACGTACTACTAAGTGAGACTTAGACATGTGCAAAATTTGAGCATCCTACACCAATTCTTGCGGGAACGCTGGCCCAAAGCGCAAAATGTTTCGACGATGGTGCGCACCTCGTGGAGGAGGCTCTGCAGCAGCAGAAGAAGCCCAGGTCCGATTATGGTCCTGCAGACTGACTTTGACTTGATTGTTCTGAAGCGTGTTACAAGCTACGAGGTTCGTTCAAAGACCGTTCAGAAGCTCGATTAATCCTCATTGTGATGGTGCAGGTGGCAGCAAAATAACTACAAACAAACCAACTTTGTAGCTGCCACAAGCCGACGAGTCTTAAGAAAATGACAATGTTTGCGTTTTGGGGCCGCATTCCCGCCAGAATTGGTGTAGGACGCTCAAATTTTGCACATGTCTAAGTCTCACATCGTAGTACGTACCTATCAAATTTTAGCCAAATCGGCCAACGCAGTGACGCGCAACAGCCAATCAAAGTTGGTACACCCACCATGAGACACCCTGTATGCAGAATACAATGTACAAACAACAACAAATAGAATATAAAAATATACTATCTACAAAATACAAAATATGTATAGTATGTAGAATAACAAGATAACAACAAGAATAACCAAACTACTAAGAATACACTTTCAAAACTACCGAGTACAATATACACAACAGCAAAATAAAAGTAAACTACATTATATAATACAAACACCGCACACACAAGCAATAAGGGCTGGTGTTCTAAAGCTCACCAACAATTCTACCGAGCTCATCGCATCGAAACTAAGAGGTCATAGAAGATTTTTCTTTGACGATAGCGACGCACTGGCAGAAGCCTTTGTGGACAGCTGCAGCTGCCGTCTTCAGTGCGCCCTTTGTGAGGGCCGCCACCCACTTGAAGGCCTGGTTGTACTTGGGGGTGAACAGCACGTAGAAGATGATGCCACAGGTGGAATTGATGTCAGAAGCCAATTGCTGAGCCACCTCCGACCAGCCGTAGTGAGGGAAGGCCCACTGAGCAATAAATCGATGGATTTGTCGTGATCCCGGGCCGGGGAATTGGATGAGAACCGAGCTCAAATAGGACAGGCTCTGGATGAAGGCGCAGGAGCAGACGACGCTGAAGCAGAGGGCGTTGAGGCCCGTGGAGCCGAGGAACAGGCCCAGATGTTGCTTGACCTTCGCTCTTCGCGTTATCAGCGTAGCCTGAAAAGACGCTAGTGCATACGGTGCGTGTGTCTCACTCAACTGTAGTCGTGTGTAACGCCATGGTGGGTCCACTCACTTGGTCGACTCCGAAGTCGGACGGTGGATGCGCCCATGCGACGTACTTGAACCGAAATCGCACCGTGTAGTAGAGCTGCACGGCGAAGACGCAGCTGACGAAGAGGGTGTGACCCCCGTAGGCGATGAAGACGCAAAGAGCTTGCGTCAGAAACGAGCGCTGCGAGAAGAGAAGACCGAGGAAGCCAAGACCAATGTATACTCCGAAGGTGGCGAGAAAGACGATGGCCCCTAGACGGCAGGGGTGTTCGATGGTGATACTGCTGTAGCTGAGCTCCATGGTGGCCGCTCTCTCCTTGGCCAGCAGCAGAAGGGCCAGCTGATTGGCGGCTATCAGGGGGTGGATCAGGAAGAAGCCGGCCAGCAAATGGCCGCTGTGGAATATCGGGACCGTTCCCGGACAACCCTTCGTCCACACCTTGAGCGCGTCGGCCAGGTAGGTCGACTGCACCAGGCTGGCGAGGCATACCAGCAGGTCCGAGCCCACTTCGAAGTAGTGCAACTCCCTCACGACGGGCGCCTTGACGCCCTCCCCCTTGAAGGCGCCATAGATCAGAAGCAGGGACAGTAGACCGCCCACGACTCCCACCGGCGTCGTCAGCCAGCTGTTCAGCCAGTTGATCCACGCCCTTTGCCGATGCTTGTAATACGCCGAGCGAAGACCCGCTTTCTCGGCCGCCACCCGTCTCCTCTCTGCTAAAAGCAGCCGGAAATTGAAGACGGGACAATGGTGCATGGCCCCAGCGCAGGCCACTGCCCGCTCCGCGGGGAACAACTCGCGCAGCCAGAAATCGCGCGTATCTTCGTCACGGGTGATGAACTGGAGATGGCGCGCCGTCAGACGGTACTGGAGCCAATCCCACTGCGGCCAGGGCGTCAGACATCTTCCTATGACTGCCAGGTGGGCCGTCAGATTCTGGGTCGCAGGCTGCTGCGCCGAGGCCTTAGCCACGCAATGCGACAGAACGCAGTCGAGCGGCATTTGGTAGTCGATGCTGAATGACTACTTAGATGCACTTTGAAGGATAGATAGGGCGCCAAAACGACAAATATTCACACTACATACATGAATTGATCAATTGTAGTGATTCCATGGCTGGTTATGAAGCTTCTTGATGGGAACCCAAAAGCACTGATGCCCGTGCCGTTGCCCCAAGACACCACGTAAGTGACTCTCTCCGCTATTCTAAACAGCAGGGATATTCCTTGCCGAGTGCCAGTTTTCGAGCAATTCCCCCAGATTTGGGACAGACCTGTTGTAACGCCGGCTCCCGATGAAGTCCACTTCTGCAGTTGATTTGACTACAACGAACCATACCAACAGTCTAACTGCATCGGCATTCTTCAGTTGCATTTCGGCGGTCTCTCCCTCTTCTGACTATAGGGCGGACTTTAGGCGGCACCTTTCACATGCAGGACAGGAAATGGGGCTCGATCAAGAAGAGGGTCTCTACGCAAAAATTGCGGTCCAGCAAGACATTCTAAGGAGCGGAATCTGACTCCGACGAGTGAAGAAGTTGGTTGCTTTGGAAACGGTCAGAAGCGCGGAATGTAGGCGTTTCTTTGCAAGTGGTCAGTTCGATTGCTTTCTTTGGGATTATTTGCCACGACTCACGTTGCCTTCCTCCCACTCTACGCACTAGGTACGTGTGCGAAGGCTTATTGGAGTACACCAGTTAAGCATATTGCAACAAAATTCACCAAAACAAGAGTTGGCCGTATTAAGCAAAACCAGATTGCATATGGCAAGTAGAAATAATAAAGTGAATGAAAACCAAACAGACAAATAAACAATAATAAAATGAAATCAAATAAAATAGAAAGAAATTATAGAAATCAAGCACAGAAATAGCCTGTGAAAATAGAACAAAGCAGAACAATTCATGTCGTATTTGTGATCAAAGGAACACATTTGTGCTCTGGATACGTCGCATCAGCAGTTCCCACCCATCTACGCAAAGGTGATCCTCCTTCAATGTGGACAATTTCTTAGATCGCCAGCTGCCATTTCAAATGTCCATAGCCGTTCGTGACGCATCGTTCCTCGCCGAAATTTATACGTCGCCCCTCTTTTGTGGGCGGCTGGCGCTGCCGCTGCCCTCGTTTGCTCGTTCAGCCTCCGCTGAACAATGGCCCCTCTTGCGTGCTTGAGTTCAGGGCCGCCCGCCGGCATTTAGCGCCGAAAGCGCGGCGCAGCCAGCCGCCGGCCCCTCCCCCGCGCAACATGACCACTTCAGCACAGAGGCGCACGGGGATGGAGCGGGTGACCACTTGAACTCCCGCGCGCCTTATCAAGTCGAGGATCCGTCCGCCGCCGTCCAACCTGCCGCCACCGCCGCCGTCTCTTTCGTCAGTCGGCGTCACAGTGGCGACATGTCTCTTCGCTGCCGAGTTCCACTTCTGGTCGCCGGTGTAGCGATGGCGTTGTCGCGGGAGGCTTCTTCCAAGCTCGTCGTTTCGAGCGCCGCGGCCCCGTCGTTTTGCCAGAGCGCAAACGGAACTGCTGAAGTTACAAACGGAAGGGCGGCCGACTTCCTGCAGTTCGACACCTCCAGATGGATGTTCGCGTTAATCCGCTGCGTCCACAAAGTGGAGCGCCAATTCTGCTATGGGCCCGACGAAGACTCCAAGTTCTACCGCGGCTACTGCTTGAAAGCTTCCTGCACCTTAGACAACGCAACTCGTCCGCCTGAGGAAATCACGTGTATCCAGAGTGAGCAGAAGATGTTGTACGAAAGACCAGTTTCGTTGGTGGCCGCGACGACTGTTGTGCTTCTGGCTTCGGTGGTTGCTGCTGCGACGCTCCTTGATCTGAAAACGCAACCGACTAAGGGCAGCCGTCGGCATTTTCTATACTGAGACGGCAGAGACGGCACTAAACCGAGACGGCACTACTGTAACTCAACTTTTTAAAACTGCAACGCGCCTGTTCTCTAATGCAAGATGACAGACATGACAGAATACTGAAACGGCTAGAAAAATGCTAAATTGCGCTCGACGCCTCGTAGAGCATTGGAGCGAAAACTTTAACGAAATTGAGCGAGTTCTACTGGGACAGAGTTTTCGAAATTGAGTTTTCCATTGTTTCGGGGGTTTTCGACGACGCTGAACACGAATCCGTTGTTTGTTTTGCGATTTGGAGCACCTATAACCCAGTTTCAAATTTAGTTACAGTTCTAGTTACAAATTTGGCCAGTTACAAATTGGGTACCAAGGTCGAAATTTTATAATTGAGTTTACCATTGTTTCTGCCAATTCTGATGTCACAGAACATGAATCCGGCACTTGTTTTGCGATTTGCGCTGACACTTAGCCTGATTTTGCAACACTTGTTGAGGTTTCCTGTGCCCCCGTCTGCCAAAGTAATCATGTGGAATGCTCATCTGACACTCATGAGTGCCTTTGGCGCTATTTTAGAGCATTTTTGTGAGGCTGAAATCGGCAAAATTTTCGCCTGCGGCACAATTTTGTGACAGTTATGTAACCGAAAACGCAAAAGTCGGCAAAGATTTTTGTGTGTGGCGCTTATTCTAAGCAGTTTCGCAGCTTTGAGCATAAAATTGTCCAAAAATTTCGCCAGCGGCGCACATTTTTCGACGTACTTCTATAGCACCTCGAACCTCCCCCCCCCCCTCCGTGTGGCCTAAAAAATTCCGCCCTCTCCCCCTGTTTTTCGAAATCCTGATCCGCCACAACAGGCCTGAGCAGGAGGTAAAGTAGATGGAGAAGGCAGTGACTAAAAACCGAACAGGAGCCGAACAACCGAACAGCCGAACAGTTATTGTAATCCACCGAATTGACAGCGAAATCTAGCTTTGAAATTCTCTGTAAAATTCGCACACACCGATATTTGTGTGCTGCGCCGAGTGCATAGAAACGATTTTGCATGTCACTTGTCCTCATAAATTGAAACAAAATACAAATTTAATTTTTTGTGAGCTGCACCACGTCCAACTCCTTCACCAATTAAAATTCGTGTAACGCCACCGTTATTGCTTTGTGGAAAGTAGATGCCAGTCGGTTTTGTGTGGCAGCAGGGCGTCCTTTCTTCAGAGTCATCGTCAAATTCAATGCAATATGACATCTGCTTAGGCCCACCCCGGGCTATGGACCCTAGTTCTACACTGAAACAATTGGGAACAAACAAATTTAATGGGTATGCAACACTTGTTGGAGTTTGTGCCCCCGTCTGCTAAAACAATCACGCGGAGTGCCTATCTGACACTCAAGGAGTGTCACGTATCACTTGCTGAATAATTTTCAGAGCTACAGTATCTCAGTCAGCGCGCCAACTAATTGACTGTCGAGCGTCTTTTAGTATTCGCGGCAGTTTGCGTACCGCCTAGCGCAAATTGTAATATTACCGCCTTATTTGAACCGACGCGGCTACTGTATGATTTGACGCGGATGCCGTCTCGGTTTAGTGCCGTCTCTGCCGTCTCACTATAGAAAATGCCCAGCCGTCCAGTCTGGTTTGAAAACCAAGCAATGACCAATATGCGCGGGTTGTTTGGGGCCCTTTCCCTAAAATCCAACTGGAATCGATTGCTGAAAATGGGCAAACAGAGCTCGCCATCGACGATAGGCTGCCTGTACGGACTGCGTCTGCTGGCGATCGTCTGGACCATCGTCGGCCACTCCTACAACGCGCAGTTGTCCTTCGTCGGCAACCGCGACGAATTCGTCGCTTCCCTTCGAGACCCGGTTCTCAGTCAGGCCATCACCAGCTTCACCCTGGCCGTGGACGCCTTCTTTCTCTTCAGCGGCTGCCTGACGGCCTACAGCTGGTTCAGAGCTCACCGAGGAAGCAACGCGCAGAAACTGCGTCGCTCCAGCTTCTGGTTCCGGTTCTACCGCCACCGAATCGTCCGTCTCTGGCCCGCCTACGCCTTCGTGACGTGGCTCGCTATCACGCTGCTTCCATACGGCCATCGCCATAGGCAGTGGCCGCCCTTCGATCCCGCCGTTCAGTGCGCCCAAGGGTGGGGCTGGCTGAAGAGCCTGCTGCTGCTCAACACCCTCTTCCCCACGCGCTGCATGTACCCCTGGAGCTGGTTCCTGGCCAACGACCTGCTCTACTACTGCTTCAGCCCCATTCTGCTGGTTCCGACGCTGCTCTGGCCCAGCTTCCTGTTCGTTGGAGGCGCTGCGGTGTGCCTCGGCTCGGTCGTCGCCAGATGGATGGTAATGACGGCCGGCAACTACCCACCCTACCCGCTGCTCTACTTCACGCCGAGCCAGTTTAGCAACATGACCATGGACGCCTACGACCATCTGTATACGGCGCCCCATACTAGAGTGGGCTCCTACGTCGTCGGCTTGATGCTCGGCCTTCTCCTGGTCGACTCGAAGCGACTGACGGAAGTCGTGAAGGAATTTGGAAGACCAGTGAGTTCTCTGAGAGCAGCCGCTTGTAAAGTGTCACTACCCGTTCGAATTCGCTTCCTTTCAGCTGCGCTCGCTTCTCTGGCTGGCTAGCTGCGGGGCCGCTCTCTGGTGCGTCTTCGGCGTCTACCCAGCCTTGCAGGACTGGCCCTGGCCCATCTACCACCGGGCCTACGGCGCAGTGCACCGCATCATCTTCGCCGTCGCCTGCGCTTGGCTTGTGCTGGCCTGCCACACCGGCTGGGGCGGCCGACTCAACGAGTGGCTGAGCTGGCGATGGTTGGCGCCCTTGTCCGGCCTGGTCTACGGCACCTATCTTGTCCACTTCTTCGCCATCGCGGCCGTCGACCTCTGGCTGCCGTTTCCCCATCGGTGGGACGGCCACGCGAAGCAGTTCGCTCTTGTCGCGCTACAGACACTGCTGACGCTGCCCGTGGCGGCGGCGCTCATGTTCGGCGTCGAGATGCCCGTGCTGCAGTTGGAGAAGCTGCTGTGGCGAAAGCGACGATACGTGGCGGCGAAGCCGGTTGAAGCTGTCACTGGAGAGCTGCCGCCGGCCGCTTCTCTCGCCTGAGACAAGTGATAGTACCTACCTAGTTGAGGGCAATTGACGATTGTCAAAACTGACGCGAGTCTATAAGGGGATTTGTGAGGTAGAATAGAAAGAGCGATATCGGACTTCGTGAGAATTTCAGCTGTGTGGTATAGGCACTCACAACTGCATTGCTGCCGCGTCCTCAGGAGCCTGGCAAGGTCGGCTGTTGTTTGTTTCAGCGGTCGGGGCCTTGTACCCTTCAGCCTTTCCATATCGATCGTTCGCCTGGAGGCAGTTGTCGCGAGCAGGGCGCGCATCGGTCTTTTCAACCGACTTTGCTGTGCTAAGACGAAGGATGGTGACTAACACTGCAGGAAGTATATAGGGTACTAGGTACATAGATTCTCCAGCGGTCGGTACCGAGTAGAGCCGAAAGCTGGCGTACATACTACATAGTTGTACTACCATCAGCAGCACATACTATAGGGAGGTAGATGTTTGTCGCGTAGGCAAAGCTGTCGAGAAAGGTGAGATGTGTGAGATGCAGGATGTCGTGTCATGAGGAACGATCGCGGTGTCGCTGCTGGTATGTAGGTATATAATGGGTAGCCGACCTGTCACTGCAATGAAGCGAAAGGAATGTAGTTGCCATACCGTGAGCTTCCCAGAGACTCTACAGTTACACTTCGTGAGGAAGAAAAGGCCATCGGAGGAAGGAGGTACCGTCAATGGAGCCGCCGCCATCCTACAGCGAGGTGGTGACGATGACGGTGACGACGCCGGCATTCAACTCCATGAGTCCACGCTGCCGCTGCTGCTGCGGCAACTGCTCGGCCGTCGTGAGTCGAACTGGTTGGTAGGTCATGGTAAGTTCCCAGAATCACGAACAGCGCCCATTTTGCAGCTGGGCGCCAAGATCATCGCGGTCGTCGAAGCGGTGGGGCTGGCCTTCCATGTGCTGACCTCTCTGGTCGGCTTCCAGGGGTAGGGTATCAAACTGCTACCTCTCAGCTACTGTAGCTCAACGTAAGCTGCGCTCAAACGCGGAGAGACGTTGCAGAGTCGCGGCCCTCATAAATATGGTCTTATTCGTCGTCACCGTCGTCGTCATCTGTTGCCTGGCCTACGGTGCTTTCAAGGAGAGCCACATCTTTCTCGTCCCCTACTTGGTCTGGCAGGTCAGTCAGGCGTAAAACACTGGCAAAAGTTTCGCAAAACAACAGCGGCGGAACCACTCGGAATTCGTCTTCAGATGATTCTCGTGGTTATACTCTTTGCCGTCGCCGCCATGGTCGTCGTGTCCGGGTTGGTGATTGCGGTCGCGGTCGATCTCCACGGATCAGAGCGAGACCCGAAGGTGCAAGAGGGCCCGCGTAAGTGGGCTACACGTCATTGCCGAACGGCAAAGTGTCGCTCGGACTCGGAGCGCCTTGCGAAAAAGTTACACAGGCGAAGCGCCTTCTCTATGCACTGTACTTCCAGCCGGCGTCATCGGGATGAGCATAACAATCCTCGGCGCCGTGTTTTGCGTAATCGGCGCCGTCATGATCTGGTGGTGGCTGGTGGTGCTGGCCGCCTACCGCTATCTCAAGGAGAAGGCGACGGCCGGATACATCGTTGGAGGAGGCGGTTGCGCGGCACCGCCGCCGCCCACGGCGCATTACTACGCCGCGCAGCCCCAGAAGGCCTAGTGTAGCAACATTGTTCTAGCAGAAAGCTTGCGATACACGGAACTGCAACGAGCAGATTTGCTTACTTTTAAGATTGTTGTGCCCGCCGGAATTACGTAGACTTGTGGCAGTGGTTGAGCGTTACCATTTAAGCTGATGCATTCAGTTTAGTCATACCCGACGCAAACTGGCGCCGGTTTGGTACGGGTGTATGTACGTGCGGTAAGTTGTTTTCGGGAATTGATCTGCTCGCTGGTATATACGTGCTTCCTGTTATGTATAGCTTCATCGCAGGTTCGCCCAATTTCGCAATTCTTCCCTCCGGCAGTCTAAGCGCAGTCGCGAATACATGATTCATCGCAGGTGGTAAGGATGCATTCGACTCGATGAAGTGCTGGATGAAGCGAATAAACGAATCGAATATGCCTCTTTGTGCGTTCGAGCCGCTATTTGCCGATATCCAGATGTGCAGACGGAGGGGATAAGCTGACATACGATCCCATTCTATCGGTTGCACAGCGCGCACGCGGCCTGCCACCAGGGGGAAGGCACTGGTAGAAATGGACTCGCCGACGAGCGGGAGAATTCACGTTGGCGCCGCGACAAGGTGCTGACTAACCCATCGAGGCGCGCCCCTCACCCCACCCCCACCCCCCTCCCTTCCCCCCAGCAGTCGTTCGTTTTCGGCCCGTCAGCGCTCTCTGGTGTTGTTCGGCGCGCAGACGCGGCGTCGGCTCCGCCGCGGCACTTTGTGCAGCGTTCTGCTCTTTGTGCCGCCGTGTGTATCCAAACCACCTAGTGCGCGCCCGCCTGTCCGCCGCAATTGGCTCGGTCCGCCGAGCCCAGTTCACTTCTCTAAGCGGCGCTCCGCTCCTCTGTTTTCGCCTGTCTACTGTGCCCGCGTTGCGTGGCGACGTCCCTCTGACTAATGCTCGGTAGTCGAGCGAGAGCGGTTTGAAGCGCTCCCTAGCTGGGGGTTAGGTAGCACCGCTGGCGACTTGTGTGTGACGGGCATATCGCATCGATAGATAAGGGTGTTTATTTGAGCTCTCGCGCGTAGTCCGAAAGCGGACGTCCGTCCCTCTTGAAGGCAACAGGAAGAGAAGACGTGCCTAGGCTCGTCCATCACCCTTTGCTTTCGCCAGCGCGTCTGTTCTGTGGGCTCGCCAAAGAAGTGAAGAAGTTTGGTCTGTTGGTGTTGCGAATAGACGGCTCGTTGCTATCGCTCAGAATCTAAAGAAGTGGAGTTGCTGGCAAAGAAACAAGTTCGGGATCAGTGAAGCAAGCGAAGGAAGCTTTCGAGGAAGAATCTACCTACCCAAGAAGTCGCCATGGAGCAGCCGCCCTACAGTGGAACGGTGACGGTGACGACGCCGGCCTTCGACCCCATGAACCCGCGCTACCGCTGCTGCTGCCAGAACTGCTCGGCCGTCGTGAGTGTCTTTCTGCGCATCAACACTACTGTAGAACCGGTGCTGTGATTCTCGTGCGCAGTCGTGTGTGCCACCCTTGCAGCTGGGCGCAAAGATCATCGCGATCGTCGAGCTGGTGCTGGTGGTGTTCGAGGTCCTGGGTAGCCTCGGCGGCGGCAAGCAGGCTGGAATCCTGAGTACCATAGTGCTCCTGATCACCATCGGCGTCGTCGGCTGCATGCTGTACGGCGCCTTCAAGGAGAAGCACGCCTTCCTCGTCCCGTATCTAGTCTGGCAGGTCGGGGACGCGGGCGGCGTCGATGCATTGTAGGGAGTGGCGATCGTCGTCGCGCCGGTCGTTCAGATGGTCCTTGTGGTGCTCGTGTTCATCGCGGCCGCCGTCATCATCGTGGGCGGCGTGCTCGTGGCGGTGGGCGCGGGCGCCGCCGCGGTCGCTAGCGAAAAGACCGAAGGGCAGGAACAAATGGAAGCAGTCGGCCTGCTCGGTGGGTCCGGATGGCCGGCGCTTTCGCGACAACTCCGATGGCGGGAGTGAAAGACGTGAAGTTGCGCTTCGGTTTTCAGCCGGGGCCGGCGCGGTCGCCTTCATCATCGTCGGCATCCTCTTCGCCGTCTTCGGCGCCGTCATGCTGTGGTGGTGGCTGGTGGTGCTGGCCGCCTACCGCTACATCAAGGAGAAGATGCTGGCCGGCTACGTCGCCGGAGGGCCCACCTACGTCCCGCCGCCGCCCACCGCCCAGGCCCACTACATCGCCCAGCCGCCCGAGAAGGCCTAGGGCGCCAATCTCGCTCGCTTTCCGCAGAAATACTACCTAGCTATACCTACCGTACCCCCCGATACAGTATCCGGCACACTTCTTGCTTCTTGGTTTCCTTCCTTCCTTGGCTTCGTTGCGTCCTTGCGTCGTGTACCTCTCGAAAAAAAGATTTCTCGCGCGAATTCGTTTCGTAGTGTTTCGGTTCGTTGACGGTGGTGGCTGGGTACCGCAAGTACTGTACGCACATTGCAACAGTTAGAATTAGGGCGATCTCGTTCATATAAGCGCGTAAGAATGACGACAATTAATAGGTTATCCACCCTAGTGTACTATGTTGTTCCGTTCGCTCCAGTCGATTGGCATACACATAGCGAATATTCTTTTCTTCGGGTCTCTAGTTTCGCGATGACTGTTTGCTACAATCGCTCTCGTACCCCTCCAATACCTTTCGTGTTTCGCAGGCTACCATCGAGTGGTATCTTTGTTGCGCGAGTGCTTTGGTCAGCTAGTATCCTACCAATCCGATTGTTGAAGCGCCAGTGTAGGTTCCGTGTATCCTTCCTTCGCCAGTGCGTGCTATTCGATTGCGACTACAATACTGCACGAATCGAGCAGGCGGGAAGTAGGGTGAGGCAAGAACTTGCAATGAACTTGTGAACGATACGGTTGGCTGCAAGGTATAACCTACCCAGGCCCACTAAAGTAGCGAGCCGCAATTGCAAAACTTTACAAGCGAAACGATGTGCGCTGATGTCGACACGGTCGGGTCGCGCTGAAGTGTGTATCAGGTATGCAAATCTTGTCCATGATACCGTGTACAGAAACTATTCATAGTTCAAACGGTGGACAATCGATCCCAACGATAAAACACGCAAAGGATTACGGTGGCGGAAAGGGAGCTAACACAGGTACAGCGATGGAAAGGTGTCTCACACTGTGAGTTGCGCAATTGGTGGAATGTCGACAGTGGATTGGCTTTTGTACACTTTTGCGCATGAATGAAGCCTGACGTGGTCTACCGAATTCACATCGGTCTCTGTTCCTTAGGACTTAGGGTTTGCTCGCCAGGCTGCAAGTCGTCGAGTCGCCCGATATTCTGCCGCCTGTTACCTATGTACACTTGTTGGCACTCGTCTGTACTCTGTGCCCTACCCGTGGCTGTATTACTGCAGCCGCCTGGGACGCCAGGTCTGCCGCCATCGCGGGTCTGTGGGCCATTTGTTCCGCCATGAAGCCGACCTAATTTGCGGCACTTGAGTGGAACAGCGGAAGCCTGGTTTGCCAGTACACAAGTACATCAGTATAGTGTGCCAGTGACTGTGGCAAGGGTTGTGCTGTGCTCTGATGTGCCCCTCTTAGTTGCATGGCAATTCGGTAGCTGGGCTTCGCCTTCTCTTGCGATTTGCTTCCATGTGCTACGGCTGGCCGTTCGTAATCAAATAATGAGTCTTAGTCGGAACTCGGCTCGTGAAACGGTTGGTGAAAGTGATTACGATTACTAACCATATTGCGGGGAAATCAAACGAAGCGACGCAACTGCCAGTCGATGGAGCCCCCGTCACCCAACAACGGGACGGTGACGACGCCCTCCTTCGATCCCACGCACCGGCGCTACCGCTGCTGCTGTCAGAAGTGCTCGGCCATCGTGAGTTCAGTCCGCCTGCGTCTCCCTCATCTGGGCCTAGAAACGTACCCTTTCCAGCTTGGAACAAAGATCGTCGCGGTCGTGGAGCCGATCGTCTTGCTCTTCAAGTTGATTGCCACCTCGACAGTAGTCCAGTGGCAGTGGCCGTAAGTAGACTTCTCTGCAATTGTCTGTCTGGTGAAGACGTCTTCTCGAGTAGAATATGATGCAGTTTCCCTCTTCAGGTACGCAGATGTCCTAGGACTGCTCCTGTTCGTCGTCACCATCGTCGTCATCGGCTTCATGGCCTTTGGCGCCTTCAAGGAAAGGCACGCCTTCCTCAATCCCTATCTGCTCTGGCAGGTATAGGCCGGTTTGTCCAACGCGGTCGACGCACTCGTCTCGTGTCGTCTCACCGTACACCAGTTCCTCCTCAGGCGATCTTGGTGGCGGTCTGCTTCTTCGGTGCTCTGATCATCGTCTTGATCGGCCTGCTCATCCTGCTGGAAGCAGTGGCGGCCGGCGAGAGCCAGGCGAAGGGACGAGGAGCTACGCAGGATATAAAAGAAAACTGTGAGCGAAGAGAAGGAAGTGGAAGTGCAGTACCCCAATGAGCGAAACAGTAGGATTTCATTTAGGGGCGCCCATCGTTTTCCTTGGCGTTATTTACTTCGTCGTCGGCGCCGTGATGATATGGTGGTGGCTAGTGGTGCTGTCTGCCTACCGCTTTCTCAAGGAGAAGGAGACGGCCGGTTACGTCGCTGGGAGACCCGCTAGCGTTCCGCCTTCAATTCAACTCAGTGACCGACTTGCCCCACTTGAATCCCGAATTCACACATGTG
>JASAMZ010008323.1:0-23589 GCA_030248115.1 Linhomoeus sp. GSCO2_2 | reverse complement strand
GGCGGAGAAGTTTTGTAGGACAAATGAGTATGCTTTGTCATTGGAGGTCTAGTTTGCACAAGTTTGCACAGTACGCGAAAACTGGGCTGTTTTAAACCTAAAAGAGAAAATCTACCGACACCGTTCACTGCGCCTTAGGCAAGATTCTTTATTTACAGCTCCGTAGGCGAGCAGTTCTATTATTTTAAGTTGCGCAAGCAGAAATTTCGCAGCGCCACAGGCGAAATTCATTCTGATGCCACCCCTCCCCCCCCCCCCCCACACGCTCGACGCACCCCTGTATGAATTTGTCGAAAATATACCAAATTTTGCTCGGAATGACATTTCTATAAATGAAGCGGTTGCGCCTTTTAGAACGACATGCTGTGGATGGCCCTCCACTGGCCCCTGTCGAAGGTGCAGCCGCGCTGTCTGGACCCCAGATACGTCGAGTGGGCGATTGGCATTATTTTTTTTAATTTTTCCGCAATTTTTGACAAAATCAGCTTTTCACACACAGCGAGTCCACCAATCGCTGGAGCCCCCAGATGTGGTTCATCGACGGCTCGCCCAAGAGGAAGATCTCGAAAGAGTGAAATTTTGCGAATTGGTACAAATTTGTGCATTTTAATTTATTTTTTTAATTTTTTCAATATCTGTTTTTCCGTTACAGAGAGCCGTCGTCTTCCAAAGAGCGCCCACTGGCCGCTGTGAGATTAGCTGAAAAGACCTTATTTTGAGATTACTGTATTATTTTGGCGCGTAATAAGTGTGTGAGATTACGGTGCCTCTCTCTGAAGTTGCAGTTATTTGTGAGGGGAATCTGTTGAAATAGTACCTCTGAGTATCTGGGAAATTAGTATATTGGAGTCGAAATTCAATAATTTCAGATTTGTTAGCACATGCTATCCAATTTATTACGCTCCTACAGTTAGCGCAGCCGATATTTTCGCAAGTTAAGCCACGCATGAAATCTATAAATTTTCTTTTGGATTTCGGCTTCAATTCAAATCTCTCTCGATTTTCATGGTTTCTGTTCTGGCGCGCGGGTATTTCGCTTGGTTTTTTTCCTGAGAGATTTTGCTCCAGCCATGGACGTCGAGACTAAGATGGGTGCTTTATGAGCGGAAATACAGTATTCTCCGCGAAATATTTCTCTCTTCCCATAAGCTTCACTTAGCCCCTATGGTATACTGTACCTGCATGATAAGGTATAGAACTGTTGAGTGGTGATAGTACAGATAGTTTTCCCTCCGAGGAAAGAATGAGGCGCTTATTCGAACGGTTACGGTACATTCTGCCGTGTGAAATGGTCGCTGCCTCGTCTCTCATTGGCGCTACCCATGCTGTTAACTGTATGTGTTGCTTTGAAAATGATAGCTGACAGCACTGCGTTTCACGAAACGATTGTGAACCTTGCCGAGAGACATCTAAATACGAAGCAACACGCCGCCAGCGGTAACATTTATCCATACAACCTACGTCACTCTTAAGTCTTAACAGTTAACATAGGAAACTAGCCAAAACTGCCACCACTAGCAAAGCCCAGGCCACCGCACACTGTCCGCAATCCACGAACGCAACTGTAATTCAAACTCCGTCACACCCTGAAACTGAGAGAGGCCATTCTCCGGCCGAAACCAGCCGGCTGAACCGCCGTGGTCTGGCAGTTTCGCGCGTCGGCCGCGGGGCGTCGCTGCTGTCGCAGGCTGACGCTCGAGGCCACGCTGCTCGTGTTGTCGTCGTCGCTCGTCTCCACGTAGCAGGGATTACGGTAGCCGGCGGCGGTCGACTGAGACGCTGAAACGCGGGCGAATTGTCAGATTACCGTAAATCCTCCAATAAGCGCCCCTCCTAGAGGAAGGTTGAGAAACAAGCCCCCCCCCCCCTCCAATACCGCCCACCTTTGGTGAGTACCACAAGTAGGTACTAACACTACCATACATACATACTAACACTACCATGACGGTTTCTAACACAATATAAGGCCATCTATGACAGCACAACAACTAATGGTAGGTAGCTATTTTGATAAAATGCTCAACAGTTTCAGTCTAAAATCTATGCAAATGTACACAAAAGAATGACAACAACGAGAAATTTTGGAGGAATTTTGGCACCTTGAAGGGGTCGAGTTAATAAGCGCCCCCTCCACTAAGCGCCTCCTAGAGATATGTAGGTTGAAGGAGGATTTACGGTAAGCCTAATATGCAAATCTACAGTACCCTACATACCAATCCCAGCCCTCAGCATCCAATTCGGGGCTCTGTCGGTGGTGCTGCGTCGTCGGATCACGAAACACCCCCCGCTGGCTCGAATTCTCAAGGGGTTGACACCCCTCACCGCGTAGGGAGACCCCACGCTGAGAGGGGCCCCAAATTTGAACGGGTGCTGTCGGCGCTCCGCGCGGTAGATGGTGTTGCAGGCGCCCATTCCCATGTTGTTGTTGATCTCGTCGCCGCTGCGCTCGATCGAGTTGAAGAAGGAGGGACGGCGGGGCTGTGAATGAATACAATGTGCGAAATTGAACTACCGTAAACCTCCAATAAGTGACCACCAAGAGGGGGTTTCTTTTGAAATAATAAGCGACCCCCCTCCAATAAGCGACCCTATTGTCTGTCGAAAACCTGTTCTACACTCGTCCAAAAGTTGTTGTTCCTCCCAATATAGCATTACAAATTTCAATAATACATGTGCAAGGCATGCCCAGCATTGATTATGATTATGCTTCTATTTTACCAGGTATTGTTAGCCAAAACACCCAATCGTAAAGGTTTCAATGCAGAATTGCAGAGCGACGACACAGACTTGCGTTGAACAATAAGCGGCCCCCCCCCTTCCCCTTCTAATAAGCGACCCCTCTACAGGGGTGGCTGAAATAATAAGCGATCAGGTCGCTTTTTAGCACTCCGACCCTAAAAGGGCGGAGGGCTATAGTGGAGGCACCGATTTCATAAAGTTTGTACCCAAGATTTCTCGCGCGTGCTTCGTCCGATTTGGACGCGGTTTTTTTTATCGATAGCTCTCGAGGGATAGTAGGTGTGGACGGACCTTCGTTTTTTTCGCGTAGTGGAAAAATTTTGAGAAAATTCAAAAATTCGAATTTTGTAGTACATTGAAAAACGTTATCCATCCATAATTTTCGCAATGCTTGATCGATTTTTGTGATTTTTGGATATGTTATAGTCCACAACAATATCTAGCCCGGAAAAGAAACCTCAGCTTCCTAAGTTGTTCCACGCGGGAGTTATGGGCGAAAGAAAATTTCGGAGGTGTGAAATTTCGGTGTAAAAAATCGAGTTGTGAGATTCCGGTGTAAAATCGCTCAAAACTCTTCGTAGCGGTCTGCGCCTACCGATTTGCTTTCATTTGACGCCCGCACCGCCGGAATCGACCGTGTAGATCTCCAGAAACGTAGGTCCAACGACTGACGATTTTCACCGATTTTTGACACTTTTCGACTTTGGGCTGCTGTAACGCCAGATTGCGACTCTTAATGGCCAAATGGTGTCCACCACGTGATTCCCCGTCGAAAAGTGATACGGAACCGAGTTTAAAAAATAGTTTTCCGGCTACCGTACTCCCGGCCGCGTCCAAATTCGAAGTACATCTCTGTTGACTTATTTTCGGCACTTTTCGACTTTGGGCTGCTGTAACGCCAGATTGCGACTCTTAATGGCTAAATGGGGTCCACCACGTGATTCCCCGTCGAAAAGTGATACGGAACCGATTTTCAAAATTATTTTCCGGCTACCGTACCCTCGGCCGCGTCCAAAATTGGAAGTGCACCTCTGTTGACAGAATCACAGTTCAGTTCGAGTCGATTTCGGTGGTTTCGAGGGCGTTGATTCCGAATGTGGCACTCGTTTTGCGATGCGGACCAGGATTTGCGACTTTTCATCGACAATTGGGGCACCTTAACCATGTTTTGTCGAAACTCTAAGCGTGGGGATTGTTCGGTGCAATATCCAATTTCGGGTATTCTGCGCTGTATACGGCATTGGTCCTGCGCTGCAGACAGACGAAGTCGGCACTGGTAAGGAAGTTTCAACAACAATTGCTGTCGCAAAGAAGTTTCTTTCCACTGCTCCTTACGACCAGGTCTAGATGACCGCGGTACAGTTCTGCTGTGCGCCGGTGCGGGAAATTTGATTTCCATGTCGCGTCCTCTAAAGCCATGTTCCGGCGGGATTTGCGGTGAATCTTTGTGTGGTTTAATTGCCTATTCTACACGGTGTGCAATCGCTTTGTGTGTTTCCATCCACTCTTCTCTCTCTCTCTCTCTCTGTTTTCGCGCCCATGCGTTTATACTCCACAAAAAAGTGTTGAGTATATAGCGTTTGTGCGCGAAAGCAGAAAATTGCAACGGATGTAGCTCTCGCGTAAAGCGGCCGATTTGCAAACGGTTTTTTGCGTTGGGTAGGCCTAGTAGGTGGGCAACCTGCACGACATACGGGGTCACGCTCCGGGACCCCGTTGGCGGGAAATTCAAAATTTTAATTTTTCAAAGTACTGGAAAATGGGTTAAACAAGGTAGAACTCGAAAAAGTTGCATATAATGGTATATACTATCTTTTGATATGCTGTAGTACTCGATAGGGCCGAGGGTGGAAGAAATGAATTGGATCGCTGCGGGACCCATTTTGGCGCCAAATTTGAAAAATTCGCGATTTTTCGCTATTTTCCGACTTTGACGGTTTGCTGTGCGCGTTAGGTAGCAGATAGAGCCGCGAGACTGCTTTTGTTGCTCCTTCCCAGATGTCCGCTATCGAATGAGCCTTTAACGGAGAAAATCGGTTGAGACACAAAAAAGTTAGTTTCCCGCAACTTTTTTGACTCCGGGGTCGAAAATTGCGATTTTCGCGTTTCGGCGTCTGTAGCGCTCGAATGCGTTGCCGAATCGGTTCAAAAGTGGTTTCAAGCGATTCTACGTTGAAATCTGGTCCAGAAAAGTGTTTTTGGCAAATTTGCAGAGCTACAGTAACCCTGCCGCGCCCATTTGAATATTGGGTGTCTAGTCGACTTTGGCAATATTATACTCAATTTCGGGGTTTTCGGGGGCGCTGATTACGAATTTGGCATTCGTTTAGCGTGAAGTACTTTTATCACACCTGTGACCAATCTGCGTGCTACCGTACCCCAAGTGCAGAATTTTGGTTCTGCGAGTCCATAGGAAACTAGGGGTGTTGTATGTTGATTCTGGGGTATTCTGGGATGTAGATCACGAATTCGGCATTATTTTTGCGATTGGGAGTGTTAGGAGGCCACAACAGGAGAGGAGTCACCGTGCATAGGAGTTCGAACTTGTGGAGTATACTGCGTCCCCCGGACGACTTGCCTGGTTTGTAGTAATACGTTACTGTAGTGCGCAAGTATTACCCATAGGGTTAAGTCGCTGCAGTAATTGCTTCGTCTTTGTTTCCGTTCCGCGCTCTCTCGTTCCCACGCTCTGCTGGCGCGGACGCTCGATTGCGTAAGCGTGTTTCGTGGCGCGCGTGTCTAACGTATAGATATCCAGCTGTGCGCGCCTCCCGTGGCGCGGACGCTCCATTGCGTAAGCCTGTTTCGTGGCGCGCACATCTAGATATACGGCATAGATAGCCAGCCAGCTGTGCGCGCCCCCTTCTTTGTCGAGTGCCGCGCGTCGTGTATTAGAGATGGGTACCGGTCACCGGCCGCAGCCGGGCCGGTTGCCGGCTGGTTGAAGCTTGACACTACCAGTCGCTGGGTTTATCCATATTGAGTTTTCCGATGGTCTGTTGCGCAGCAGGCGACGCAATACCTCCATCTGCTATTCCCGAGTCGGGTCGGAGTGCTTCTATGCAGGGGCTCCTGCACGTAATCCTTGTTGAAGGTTTCACGGTATTTGAACGAAGGGATGGGCTCGCACTCTCACCGCGGGCTCCCCTCCCCTCCTCCCCTTCTCCAGTAGTTCATTTTGAGCGTTCTGGGCGCTGACGCGCACGTCCTCCTTGTCGAGGCCCTCGATCCTGACCAGCAGGCGGTCCTCCCCCACCAGCCAGCAGCCCTGACGCTGACGACCCCTGGAGGGGGGAGCCCCTCTGGAGGGGGGTCCTTTGGGCGCCGCCCCCGCCGCCGCTGGACGCACTCGAGGAGGCCGGGGAGGCCTTCTCCGCCAGCTTTCGCCAGAAGAAGGCCCAGACGGAGTCTGAGAACCGTTGTGTAAAAAATGCGCTAAATTGGCGAAAAGACCACAAATTATCCACCCCGGGGCCTTCTGTGCCGGCCATGAGACTCTTGGGGCTGGCGCCGAAGGCGGGCCGACGTCGGAGGCGGCAGGGTGGCGGCTGAGAAGTCCAGGAATTCGTTAGGGTGGTGTTTCGCTGGCCGGCTGCCTGATTTCTTTCGATTGGGATTGGGGAGCGTCTTGGATTCGTAGGGTGGTCGCCTGTGCTTGGACACGCTTCGAGCCTTAATGTGAAATTGGGTTGCGTGTTGTTCGTTCATTCGTCTCTTCGTTTGATGCACTGCACTGCAACTTGTCTCTTTCTGTCGAGTTTCAAATTCAAGTAATCACCCTGACTGGTTCTGCTCCAGTAACTTCCTTATCAGGCGTTGCAGTCTCTGAATGCTCTGGAGTCTGTTGCTGATTGGCTCCTCTTCGGTCGTCGTTGCGATGCCCATCGCCCGCCCATTGGTCAAACTGGCGCTCGCCTCTTCGCTGATTGGCCCATTTGAATTCGTCACAGGAGTCGGCTGCGACGATTGGTCGTCGCTGCCTTCGACGGGCCAAGCGGACGAGAGGTCGTGCCGCGTCTCCCTGTTACGTATGCAAATTTGCAAATTACGGTATGACGCAAATTCAAAATTCGAATGTGTAGAACCTGATACTCTCCAGCGTGGGAGCCGGCGGCGGGCGGGCTGGGCGAATCGCTAAAAAATGATCCTCTTCTTGTTGAGCTGTCTGTGTTTCAGTGTTGGGTTCGGCGACGGTGGCGGCGCCTGCCGACTGTTCCTTCGGCGGCTCTTCGACCGAAGAAACGGAGGACGAGAGGTCGGAGCGTCGAAAAGTCACCACCTGAGAGGTTTGGCAAGCGTTTTGCGACAAGTTTGCCGAGCAATTATTGATAATTAAGCGGTAATCTCAACAAATTGCGCAAACTGAACCTTCTTAATCGACGGTTTTCGAGTTAACGTTGTCTGGGGTTCTTCTTCCGGCGGCTCTTCCTGTCTTTCATGGACCACTTCACAAGTGGCCGATTCCTGTAAACCATTCTGTGATCGAACGAACATCTCTACCTACCAGAATTACAGCGCGTGAGCTCTTTCAAGCTGCCACGCAGAACCACCTTAATAATGCGACAGCGTAGTGACATAGATGGCCACGCCACCACGCAATACACTGTGTTCCAAACCTCTTGTTGTGGTGGTTGAAGCAGTCTGGGAAGTCGCTCCTCTGTCGCAGCGTCGACTTTGCCTCTCTCGAGAACGGAGTCAAAGGACTGGACGCTGATTCTGTCTTGGTAGCCGGGATTCCGAATAATCAGCGCTTCGCTCTCCTGAGTTTCACTCACAAGTGGTCCCTTAGGCTAGGATCAATGGGTCAAAGATTCAGGGATTTGAAGCGAACTTGAAAAGCGTCCTCGTCGGTCGGCCAGTTGCGCGGCCCACTGCTGTTGCGCAGCGAAGCGAGCAGCGTCCTGCCTTGCGAGCGACGACGGCCCGCGCCTGCGGTACTTCGCTCAGCACTTTGCGCCCGCGGCGGTCCTCGGACGCCGCGCCTGCGACGAGCCGCCTCTTCCTCCTCAAATTGTGATGGGAACAAAATGGTTGGAATACCGTAAGTACCCCAATAAGCCGTTCCCAACTTGGGCTTCGAAGGGGGGGGGGGGGGGGGGGAACTGGGAATTTATAGGATTACGATAACCTTGAGAACTTTAATATCCACCCCCCCCCCCCCCCCCCCTTGGCGGCTTGCCTTTTGTGACCACGATTGCGTGGGCTCGTTGGAACCTTTGCAGTAATATTATTGACGTGAAGTTCACCAAAGCGAGGCGTGTACGGTAGGTATTATTACCGTGCTACCTTAGGCATCTACCCTCACCAGGTTTATGTTCGACATGTTCAGTAGCGCGAAGTAGAACGCCATTCTGATGTGTTTCTATGTAAGCTTCCACTCTTTCTGGAGACTACGAATGTCGCTTCAGAGTCCCGGGTACCTTATTATCGACCAAAGCCGGCTGACGCCAGAGCCAATCTCGACCCATAACTCTTATCTATCCCTTTTCTTGGGGGTGGACCCCCCCCCCCCCCCCCTATCAACCCGACATTGAAATCGATGCAAATACGGGGCGCGGGAAGCAAGAGGGGATTTTCCCGCTTGAGTCGCCCCTTGGGACAATACGCTTCGGCCGACTTTTACGCTCCGCCGTCCTCCTTTCTTGAGTTTTATAGTGGTTGCGGGGCCATTCTGAGGATTACGAAGGAGGGTTGCCCGACGAAAGTGGCAGTTGGTAATAACCTACACTTCAATTCGTTGCATACTCGCTTAGGTTGGTACTTCGGTGAATTGTACGAACTCAAATCGAATGCGCACGCATAAAAGAAGTAACAAAGAAATGAGTGGACAAGATAACGAACAGACGGTTCAAGACTGGATTAAAGAAGAAGAGAAGGAAAGTACAACTGATTAGGGGCAAGGTACTTGAGTAACGGAAGGAGAAGCAAGTGAATAGGTCGAAACAAAGCTCAGCAGGTGTAAACGACAGGAAGCAAGCCAAACGATCGACCAGACAAGCCAAGGCAACGAAACGGAAAACAACTGAAATGGTGAACTCAGACAAACATCAACCTAATCACTACAAAGTATTTCAGACGATGCCTGCCTGCCATGATTGAGTAGGCGTCAGTTGATGCAACAAAGCTCCCGAATCGGGAAAACGAAGTTTTGTAAATGTTTTGCCGCCTACTTTAGGGTTGCATGACCGGGTGCGAAGCTCTAATCAATACCAGTGATGCAGTGCCTGGTTTGGCAATCGTTGGTTCTACCTCCACTGACTACACGTCGCGCAAAATTTGCTAGCTCCACTAGAAGCTTCAAACCTTTGCGTGCAATCGACCGCTCGAGTCACCGACGTTTGAATGCGTCACTTGCACTAAGACCCCGCATATACCCTACCTATTTATTTCTGGTATCTTTGCGTATTTCACGTCAGTCCATCCACACCTTGCGTGCCCACTTTCTCGACAGTTGCACACGAAATACTCGGCGGTCTTGCATAATCGTTACAGAAGACGATCCAAATGCTACTAAACGCGCAACGGCTACAGTATACGCGTCAAACTGCCAACATTCGTAACCGATCACTGCGCCCGATCAACAAAGTGGAATTCTCCCCAGCAGAAAGAAGCCCTTCTGTACGTACTGTAGTGTGTGACGTGAGCAGTGGCAACGAATGGGAGACGTGAAACCGCGTGCCAACAGAACCATAAGACCCTATATTAGTAGTAAAACGCAACAAGAAAAGACGCCCTCCGCTAAGAGGGAACAACGGCTCTTGAAAATCGTCCCTCTCATTTTCTGGCCAATCACCATCGACCTCCGCCCCCTCCGTAGCCGCCTCCCCCACCGTATCCCCCGCCGCCGCCCCCGTAGCTGCGACCGCCTCCCCCGTAGCCCCCGCCTCCGCCGCCGTAGCCTCCGCCTCCTGAACATACATACAACATGCACAGGAATGCCTCTAGCTGAGCAAACTGCACAGGATTACTACAAATTCAACAAAACACCGGCGAAAACAATGAAGGAAACGTAAATCGCACCAGTCAGGACAAAATTCAACAATCTTGAGCAAACCATCACACTCAGTTTCCCAATTTTTCACAGACTACACCCGAATAGCTCAAGCCCCTACCGTAACTGGCCCGCTGGCTTCCCTGCACCGGTTGGCCGCCGGGCCCGGTGATGTTCACCGCCTGCAGGCCCTAAAAGTCGAACAAGCGTGGTTATTATTGCAAACATCTAAAAAAAACCCCGCAGTTTTCTCGACAACGCGCCTTCTGTCCCTCGGCCACGTCGAATTGGACCTCCTCGCCGTCATTGAGTCCGTCCCTCTGGTCATTCTTGGCCGTTATGCGCGTCTGCAACATATTCACACATTGGGGTGGCCGTTCAAAGTGTTCTTTGAAGGAATTTGGAACGTAAGGAGCGACTGAAAGGTGGGATGAATGGAGATGGGGTGAATCAAGGGAGGGGGCTAGTGGAGGGAGCGAGGGAGGGAAGGGGGAGTAAGGCAGAGGGGGCTAGTGGAGGGAGGGAAGGGAGGGAGGGAGGGGCGGGGGAAGTAGGGGGGGAGGGGGCTAGTGCAGGGAGGAGGGACGGAAGGAGGGGAGGGAACGAGGGGAGGGAGGGAGGGGGAAGACCAACGTTGTGGGCGAAGACGTCCTGTTGGTTGTCGTTGCGACAGATGAAGCCGAAGCCCTTATCCGGACTGAACCACTTCACTGTGCCCGTGACTCCGCGCTCTGAAAAGGGTTCCGCCTTTCTCAAGTGTACGACACATTTACTGAAAAACCTTCAATAAGCGGACCCGGCCAATTATAATTTCAACCACCCCTCCCCCAAGGGGTCGCCTTTGGAAGGGCTTTGCTTATTGTTCAATGCCAGTCTGGGCCGTCACCTCAGCAATTACTGCACTGAAACTTTTATGATTGGGTCTTTTGGCTGATGAAACCTTATAATAGACGCGCAATAATGACGAACATACCTTGTGTATGCGTCATTTGTAGCTTGGCGTGCTATATTGGGACGAACATCAGGATATGGACGAGTGTAGGGCCGGTCTTTGACAGGCAATAGGGGAATAGGGGCACTTATTGGTTTTACGCTGTGTTGCGTGTCGTCCAGCAATCATCAATTTATACCGTACCAAGTGGTATTCGCACACTGCAACTAGCTCGCTCACCCAACACGTTGTCTCCCATAGTGCTGATGTTGAACTGCTGCTACAGTGTGAGTGGTGAGGTGACGCGGCTGCGTGACGGGCTGTTTCGCCAAATTTCCTGAACAGAAGGTGACAAACCGCTCGTTTGCGCCTTCCAAGATATTCTTGTTTGACTCTCGACACAAATCTGCAAATCTCGTAAAATGAATCACATGCAATGCACATAGACAGATGGCAAAATACCACGCAAATAGTGGTATTTTCTTCGAAACGACAGTTCACAATGCACATTCGGAACGACTCAATAGCGACGCGTATTGTAGTGACAATCGAGGGCGATTCTTGTCCAGATTACGGACAAAAACGCCGCTCTTTGTACTCGAACGCACAGTTTGTCTGTTCAATTGTCAATCGTAGTCCAATGAAGCTTCGATGCAACCGGCTTTACTGCAACCAATTTCTCCGCAATTCCAACCTTCAAAGTCCTTTCGAATGAATGAATGGTCCTAACACGAACAGAAGCAGAATCGTCTATACGACTGGGTATGCGGTATGCGCGGAATAGAAAAAACACAATGCCCGAATTTGGTAGCCAATTTTGAATTGACTCACACTCGGACCAAACACCCAAAGTAGGATCGAGAAATTTTCGAGTTTCTCAATGTATTTTTGGGCGCCTTTGGTATGCGGGTAATTCAAAATTGCGTCGTACCGTATCCGACTACCGTATCAGGCGAGGGACCGCCCCTTTCCCAACTGAAGACCTTTGGAGACAATTTTGGCCAAAAATAAGAATTTCGAAGTTTTCCTTACAAAAAATACATCCAAATTCTAGAACCGCGTTCTTCCAAATGTCTTCAGCTATCGTAGCACGACGGGGAAAGGAGCGGCGACTTCAAAAAGCATTCGTTGACGAGGCAAAGAAACGGTATGCGATACGATTCGAGCTTACGTGTATGCAGAGGCGTGTGCGCAAACCCTAACCCTACCAGGTAGTAGTATAGCAGCACTTAGCACTCTAACAACGTAGAGAAGGGAGAAAGAGCGAGGAAAAGTTCCGTAAAAGGTAGTCGTAAAGGGCACAACAACTGTTTTTTTCGCAGCGGTTTTTGTGTGGTTTTTCATGGACACGTCACACACAGAAGTGGGGTGGTTGGTGGTAGGCTTGTGCAGGAGACAACTTTCAAACCGAACGAAGAGGATGGGTGTGGAATGCGGTGCTCTTGAAAGGAAAGGATAGAAACCATTTATGTTTGCTCTTGGTAATAATAGCGTAGTGTTGACAACGTTGGTGTAAAAAGGCCAAAATTCGCCCCTCTTAACTCATGTTGAAAGAAAATTTCGCGCCATTAATCCCACGTTGGTTAGATTATGTCTTATGTGAGCCTTTCTTTCTTTCATTGAACAGTTTGAAAGAGCGTGTGCAGTAACTTCTTGTGATTTGCCATCCTCCGCAGTCGTGTGACAGCTGCGCGCGGTCTTTCAATGCAGTTCTGTGTGTGGCAGCTACGCGTGATCTTTCTATACGGTTGTCATACCTGTAACGCTGGGGGGGGGGACCCCCCCCCCCCCCCTGGCCGGAGACCTCCCCACCCCCCCCCCCCCCCCCCTGTCCAGCCTGAAAGACCCCCCCTTCCCAAAAATTGCAAAAAATTTCGCCTGCGGCGCTTAAATATGGCCAAATTTTCGCCTGCGGCGCTATATTTAGGCTGTTTTCCATCTAAATTAAGCATTTTTTGGCACTTTTTACCCTATTTTTGCAAAATTTCCTTACTTTTTTGCCAAATTTTTAGGTCATTTTGACCCCCCTCTTCGGTTTTGGAAACCCCCCCCCCCCCCCAAAATCCGGATTACCCCCCCCCCCCCCTCCCCGAGGGGGCGCGTGACAGGTATGACGGTTGTGCAGTACCTGCGGAATGCGCCCCTTTCTACTCTGTTGTGTGGAGGCAAAGCGTGGTCTTTCTACGCAGTTTGGCATTTGCGCAGTGTGAACGACCTTTCTATTGTGTTGTGCGGCAGCTACACGCGTGGCCTATCTACGCGCAGTTGTTCGGCACCTGCGTAACGTGCATGGCCTTTCTCCTCCGATGTGCAGCAGCTACGCTAGCTACGCGTGGCCTTTCTACGCAGTTTTGTGCCACCTTTGCAATTCACATGGCCTTTCCAATCAGCAGTGCGGCAGCTACGCGTGGCCCTGCTACGCAGTAGCGTGCCACCTATGTGCGACCTTTCCACGTAGTTGTTGGGTGTCACCTACGCAGTTGCTAGGCCGTCTAGTCTCTACCCTGTGTGGTAACTGCTACGCGTGGTCTGTCTACGCGACAGCATCGCTAGCGCTACGCGCCTCGCGTGGCCCTTGCTGTCCGACCGTTATATTACGCAAAGCAGTTTAGAGCTTTAAGGGTATCGCCCAGGCTGTGTGCCGATAAGACAAACCATTGGCTTTGTTTGCTGAAGCTGTCTTACCATTTGGGGGCTTAGTACTGGCCGTAGCCGCCGCCGTAGTCCCCGTAGCCACCTCCGTATCCGCCGCCGCGTCCCCCTCTGTATCCTCCCCCTCCTCTTCCCCCGTAGCCACCGCCTCCCCCGTATCCCCCTCCTCCGTATCCCCCCTGACCCCCATAGCCTCCGCCACCGTAGCCGCCCTGGCCTCCGTAGCCTCCGCCGCCAAAGCCGCCCCCTCCTGAAAGTTGCAAAAGGGGTACGGTAGGCTGCGATTTTGAAATTTCATAGACTGTCATTCACAGGACAGGGGCAGAAACGTCGGTTTTGCAAGTAGAATACCAGAAAGTGTGAAGAACGATGCAAAACGCCAAAAAATCGGCCTATTCCACTAAACCACTGTCAGACTGCAAATTTCATACTTTTTCAAAATCCCATGCCACGATGCCGTAAATCTTACCGAAGTTGGGCTGCGGGGGCCTGTCGCTTCCCTGGACCGGCTGGCCGTTGGGTCCCCTGATGTTGACCGCCTGGGGTCCCTAAAATTCGAAAATTTTGACAGAAATCCACAAAAACATTTTTCGCCAATTTTTCCACCTTTCTGCCCTCTCCGATGTCGAAGCAGACCTGCTCGTTCTCGGCCAGGGAGGCGTACTCGTGGGCGGGGTTCTTGGCCGTGATCATGGACTGGAAATTTGAAAATTTGAAATTCGAATTTGGCGCCAAAATTCAAATCGAAGGGCTCCCACGGAGTGGGCGAAGATGTCCTCGCCCGTGTCGTCCCGAATGATGAAGCCGTAGCCCTTGTTGGTGTTGAACCACTTCACGGTGCCCGTCAAACCTGAAATTGTCGCAAAATTTCGCGTAAATTGCGCAAAATTCAACGCAATTCTCGATACTACAACGCAGCTCGACTCACCGCTCATGATTGACGATTGTACTTCTCGTGTCCTGGGCAAATAACGAAGAAAATCGAAAACTCAAAACTTTTAGGAAATCCAAAATGTCCGCCGAAATGCGCTCTTCACACCGACTCACGAAACTTCTCGGTGTGCACAGCAAAGAAATTTGCGACTACCGTATCCGGGAATGGTCCCACAACGGCGGTTTTGGCATCTATCGGGTTTCGAAAGGAACTTATTTGCTGCGTCAGTTCATGACGAAAATGAAACAAAGAATTGTCAAAATCCGACTATGGATCGAACGCTTGGACACTCATTGCTCAGTTCGCAGGCATTCGACCGGACAGGTTTTGCGCAGTAAGAAGAGCGCTGCGTAGCTGCGTGCTGCCACAGAAAGACAGGCAACTGGCAAACACACAAACAGAATAGTGCCTATCCCTTCCTTCTTCGGAGATCGAGAAGGGCATACAAATTCAAAGAATACATACAGGATGCTCACCAAGAAGATGACCGCTCTCAGTCTGAGGAGTGGCGGGCGTGACGCAGCCGGTACTCTGGGACTGACCAGCGGCACCTATACAAGCTGGTCGTATAACACCTGGGCAACAGGCAGCCTGTAGCAAAGGTGAGTTGAGTTGACGACGACGACGACGACGACGACGACGGCGGCGGCGACGACGACGACGACGACGACGACGACGACGACGACGGCGGCGGCGGCGGCGGCGGCGGCGGCGGCGGCGGCGACGACGACGACGACGACGACGACGACGACGACGACGACGGCGGCGGCGACGACGACGACGACGACGACGACGACGACGACGACGACGACGGCGACGACGGCGAGGGCGACGACGACGACGACGACGACGACGACGACGATAAATCGACAGTGTTCACTGCTGCTTCAGATCGTCGGCTCTACCGAGAACTGATTCCTTCACAAGAAGCAACCCGACAAATACAAACCTAGACTGCTAGTGTAATGCGGCTACCAAGAATGTTTTTATCGTTTGCATCACATTGTTGCCACAGGCGTCGCTTTGTACGTACTGCAGAAGTATGGACATACTGCTCTGACATCTGTTGCTTACTCTCGATTCGAGCAGCCGCGTTTATGTCACTGGCTTCCTTTTCGCCGTATTGTGTGAACGAAGAAGTGTCGGCGCACAGCTGCGCTCCATCAATGACGATATGCGTGATTTTCTCAGCTCACTCTGCACATTTTCTGGCCAATTTGTGCATATTGTTTGCGCAACCACCATCTGCAACTGGTTGACTAACCCGACGCACTATTCTGCAGTTATTGACGCTTAGATGTCTCCTAATGGCGGGTCAAAATTTGCTTGGCTGACAAACACCGTATAGGTAGGTATATACCGTAACCCCGTATGTACGGTAGCTACATAGCAGATAAGCGACGTATCTTTATTTAATCTTTATTTACGGCTGGCTTCGGTTCAGTGTCGGTTTGTCCAATTGTCGATTGCCCGTTCTTCTACCATACGAACTTGCGTTTCGAGCGTCGTCGCCGTACGCATCGGCGCCAACACACCGCATGCGAAGTCAGTGTGTGACGTTTGTGCGCAGAACTGAAAACAAACGTCTCGATCCGTGCGCGCCAATCGAACACTCGGCCATTCAGTAGTCTAGTCACAGAAGGGAGAGGGAGGGAGGGACTGAACGGGATGATGGAGAGGGAAAGAGGTGGCGAGAAAACGCAGCAAACCAACCTTCGTCCGTAGTTCGCGCTGCACCACAATCTCTAAAACCCAGAGCCTGTTTCCACGCGTCGTCGCACACACACACGGCGCTGCACCTGCGAACACGACAGTCTAGAAGTGCGGCTTTCCTCTAAGAAAGCGAGAGAAACCGAGCGCCAAGCACTAACAACAGTATGCTGGCCAAAAAGGTGACCGCTCTCGCCAGTGGATCAGGGGGAGCCGCCAAAACTTTAGGGTTGGCCAGCGGAGCTGCCTGGCCTGCCAGTTACTGGATCACTGGAAGCCTCTGAAGGTCAGTGGACGGAGTAGCGTTGGCGACGACGGCAACGGCGACGATGATCACCACGACGACCAT
Source organism: Linhomoeus sp. GSCO2_2 (assembly GCA_030248115.1). Classification (NCBI taxonomy): domain Eukaryota; kingdom Metazoa; phylum Nematoda; class Chromadorea; order Monhysterida; family Linhomoeidae; genus Linhomoeus; species Linhomoeus sp. GSCO2_2. The sequence continues at coordinate 7,283 of JASAMZ010008323.1, read as the reverse complement.
TACGACGACAACAACGACGACGACGACGACCACCACTACGGCGACGACGACGACGACCACCACGATGACTACGACGATCACGACGACGGCAATGACCACGACAGAATAGGTGTTTTGCGTTCTGCTGCTTCAGATGAGGCGCTTCCAGTGGAAGAACGAGCAGCCGGTTCACTTCTCTTGGTGTTGCGGCTAGCGCCTCTCCTTGCAAAGAGCATCACGTGAAACGCAGCTAGGGTACGCAGATTTCCCTCTTCTTCATGTCTCGCTAGTGCTACCGCTACACATTCCATCAGATCTGTTCTGGACACTTTCTAGAGACAGTCTAGTATTGTCTCAGTCTGTGGCGTGGGTTCTTGTGGTGCATTTGAATTTGTTGTACTTACCGAACTACAACTAGAACTATTTGTTGTTGTGGGTACTACAAATCGCCAATCCTCCAAATCGTCAACAAGCGGCTTTGCCTTCTTTCGATCTGAGCCAACGAAGGGCTTTTTTTAAAACACGCGCCAACGCGCCCGACGCGCCGGCGCACCTGCGCGCTCTCGGCGCGTGTTTTTCCGGCGCGCTCGGCGCGACGCGCCTAATAAGTAAAACACCGACGGCGGTAACCGCAAATGTGTAATTGAGGGTAGTGGCAGCGACATGGTGTCAATAAGTGGGAATTCCGCCAAACTTTATATTCGAATATCTTGAGCTATGTTGCGAATTTCTTGACGCGGTTTGTTGCGTTCGATAGAGGAAAGTTAAACGATTTAATTAGTTGACACTCCAGCGCTTCAAAAGGGATGAGTGTCATAGCGATCGTACAGATTATGTGTAGATTCAAGCGCTCATAAGTCGGGCTAGACTTGGCCGATCGGGGCGAAATTTTTTTTATTCGATAGGTCTCTAGATGGCGCAACCTGCAGCGAGGGTGTCGACTTCTGTCCATTGCCCGATTTCGGCCAGTTGCCATAAACTGACTTTAATGGAGGAGCCCAAGCTTTGTGCCAAAAATGCTCAGGCTTGGCTTTGACTTAGGTTCAGGCTCAATTCATGGCATGGCTGGCATGGCTGTTATACCACCTTCAGAAACGAGGCGCCACTCGTTCAGGGGTGGTGTACCAGCAATTTAAAGTAAGAAATAAGTGCCTTTGAGTAACCTTAGCACTGCACTAGGCCCTTTTAATGACAACAGTATGGCACTATACTAATATCCAAGAGGCATGATGGTCATGTTTCTAACAGGTGTAACTCAGACTACAGAAGGAGTTTTTAGTGTGGCTTTTGGCGTGGCAAAGGAAAACGTTGGAGACTTGTGCAGTGGCATAGCCAAGGGGGGGGGGGGGGGGGGAGGGCATTTGCAGTTATGTGTTATCTTCTCAGATGGTCATCTAAGTGGATCTTTTGCTCGAGATGTAGCTACAAATGTCCGCATTATTGTGGAAATGCTATTTGTTTGACACTTATTATTATGATTGGAATCTTCCAAGCAGATTTCGCTTTCTTGCCTAGCCCATTGGCTTTGGCTCTACATGCGCTTTTTTGGCACAAACCTCGGGCTCCTCCATTCTGCTGGAATTGTTTTTTGGCAGATCGGGTAATGGACAGAAGTCGACACCCTCGCTGCAGGTTGCGCCATCTAGAGACCTATCGAACAAAAAAAAATTTCGCCCCGATCGGCCAAGTCTAGCCCGACTTATGAGCGCTTGAATCTACACATAATCTGTACGATCGCTACGACACTCATCCCTTTTGAAGCGCTGGAGTGTCAACTAATTAAATCGCTTAACTTTCCTCTATCGAACGCAACAAACCGCGTCAAGAAATTCGCAACGTAGCTCAAGATATTCGAATATAAAGTTTGGCGGAATTCCCACTTATTGACACCATGTCGCTGCCACTACCCTCAATTACACATTTGCGGTTACCGCCGTCGGTGTTTTACTTATTAGGCGCGTCGCGCCGAGCGCGCCGGAAAAACACGCGCCGAGAGCGCGCAGGTGCGCCGGCGCGTCGGGCGCGTCGGCGCGTGTTTTAAAAAAAGCCCCAACGAAGTACCCATCGAAGTATACGGTAGGCAGGGATTACAGAAAGAGCCAACGAAACAATGTCAACCAACGGGAGTGGCTTATGCGCGCCGAAAATCTACTAGAGAGCGAAAGATCCCAAATTCGTGCATAACGGAACGAAATTCGAAAACCTCAAAACTCAAAAAGTGCGCGAAAAATCGTCTCAAATACTCTCAATTGCGGAATGCGGGCATCAAAATCGAGAGATCTTCGATCGATTTTGTCTTGGATTCTGGCCAATCACCATCGACCGCCGCCTCCCCCACCGTATCCCCCGCCGCCGCCCCCATAGCTGCGCCCTCCTCCCCCGTAGCCCCCGCCTCCTCCTCCCCCTGAAAGAAGATTACACCGAATTGGCACAAACTGTAGATTCTAGACGCCAAATTCAAAATTCAGGGGCCGCACGATACTTCAACTCCATTTATCTTCAGAAACGACAAATTAACAGAAGCCGAGAGGTCGCTTTCTGGTCTAGCTAAGTAGCTAGCACCAAAATCGCTTGCAAATATTGCGCCTCAGGCAATATTGCATGACTTGACCTATTCTGTACGAAGCTCTATCCAAAACCAAATTCCAAACTTTGCCAATTTTGCTGCTTCAGAGAACAATTCTCACACAGTATTGCGCCAAATTTTCCACTGTCTATCAAGAAAGCTACTACGTCTTCTAAGTTACACCTGGGAAAATCTTCGAGGCTCATTACAGTAGTGTATGCAAACAGTGTGCAATTCTACAGAATACAGATCGAATTGCGTCACTTTCAAAATTGACGTTTTATGCCAAACTCGCCGTAGCTGGGTCGCTGACTGCCCTCCACCTGCTTGCCGCCCGGCCCGGTGATGTTGACCGCCTGCAGGCCCTGTAAATGGATAGAAATTGTTGCTTATATAGTGCCAACTCAAAATAGCGCTTTTTATACTCCACAAAAAAGTGTGGAGTATATAGCGATTGTGCGCGAAACGCAGTAATTTCTAACGGATGGTGTTCGCGCGTGCAGCGGCCGATTTGCAAACGGTCTTTTGCGTTGGGTAGGCCTAGTGGGTGGGCAGGGTGGACACCAAACGGGGTCACGCTGCGGGACCCCGTTGGCGGGAAATTCAAAAATTCAAATTTTCAAAGTACTAAAAAATGGGTTAAACAAGGTAGAACTCGAAAAAGTTGCATATAATGGTATATACTATCTTTTGATATGTTGTAGCCCTCGATAGTGCCGAACACGCAAAAAAAGAATTGGATCGCTGCGGGACCCATTTTGGCGCCAAATTTGAAAAATTCGCGAATTTTGGCCCCGGGTCGACTTTGACGGGCTGCTGTGCGAGCTAGGTAGCAGCTAGAGCGGCGAGACCACTCTTGGTGCTCCTTCCCAGATGTCCTCTATCGAATGAGCCATGAACGGAGAAAATCGGGCGAAACACAAAAAACTTTCTTACACTGCGACTTTTTCGACTCCGGGGTCGAAAATTGCGATTTTCGCATTTCGGCGTCTATAGCGCTCGAATGCGTTGCCGAATCGTTCCAAAAGTGGTTTCAAGCGATTCTACGCTTAAATCTGGTCTAGAAAAGTGTTTTGGAAAAATTTTCGAAGCTACAGTATCCCTGCCGCGTCCGTTTGAATTGTGGGTGTCGGGTCGACTTTTGCGATATTATACTCGATTTCGGGGTTTTCGGGGGCGCTGAATACGAATTTGGCATTTGTTTATCGTTTAGATAATGTTTGAACGTACCTATGACGAAATCGCATGCTACCGTACCCCAACTGCAGAATTTTGTTTCTGCGAGTCCATAGGAAGTTAGGGGTGTTGTATGTTGATTCTGGGGTATTCTGGGATGTAGATCACGAATTCGGCATTAGTATTCCGATTGGGAGTGTCAGGAGGCCACAACAGCAGAGGAGTCACCGTGCGTAGGAGTTCAAATTTGTGGAGTATACTGCGTCCCCCGGACGACTTGCCTGGTTATGTTCCAATTTTGTGATCACTAACACGCTGTCCCTCGGCCACGTCGAACTGGACCTCTTCCCCATCGTTCAGGCCGTCCCTCTGGTCGTTCTTGGCCGTTATGCGCGTCTGCAAGTCACACAAACACATGGTTGAGCGCGGTAGAAGTTGACTATGGAAGAAATATTCAGTAACACAGGGAGCGAATGGAAGGAGCGATGAATAGAGGGCGGAGGGGGCGCGGGGGTGGAGAGAGGAGGAGGGAGGGAGAGGGGGAAGACAGGGAGGGAGGGAAGGGGGGGGGGGAAGCGGGGGGGGGGGGGAGTGAGGGAGGGAGATACAACAGAACCAACGTTGTGGGCGAAGACGTCCTGTTGGTTGTCGTTGCGACAGATGAAGCCGAACCCTTTCTCCACGCTGAACCACTTCACCTGGCCGGTGATGCCGCGCTCTGAAAAATTTCGAAGTCAACACTCCAGAAATATGCAAATATCGACTGCACACAGCTTCAAAAGTAAATCGATTCTGTTCAAACCAAAATTCACTCACCCAAAACCGTGTCTCCCATGGTTCTTTTGTGAAGCTTGGGGATTCGTAGAGGCTCTTTCGAATGCTGGGTGTGGATGGAGGCTAAACGGCTCTATTAGCTGGGTGGGCTGTTTCGCCAAATCCTGCAATATGATGCAAACATGAATTTTGGCATGGCAACCACCCGGCAACGGCAAAATACTCAATTTGAGTATTTTGCCAACTTGCCAAAGTTCGAATTTCCCAACGAAATTCAACTATTTCACGACCACAACGCACCAACCATCAAAGTAGCAATGTGTTAAGTTCGAAAATAGCGTTTCAGACAAAATACCTTTTTGTCGAAAACGCCATTTTCGCACGAGACACCGTACCAACCAAGCTACCGTAACCCCGAACGCGTCAAGGCATCAGCTTTACTAGCTCGGTCTATACGCGGAACGAAATGCGAAAATGCAAATTCTCAAAGGGTTCCTAGCGCGAAAACAGAATCGAGGCACGACTCGGTACTACGGAACGCAAAATGAAAAAGAACCGGCGAATTTTGCGGCCAATTTTGAATTCCCGACACACTTGCTCCCAAAATACCCAAAATAGCACGGAATTTACGAGATTTTCCGGCGATTTTCGGAATTTTGCGCAAAGGAAAATCACCCGACGCAAAGGGAAGAAGCGGAATTATGCGGTATTGCGACGCGCTAGAGAAACGGTAGGCGACACGATTCGAATAGGGCTTACCTAAACTTGTGTAGAGGCTCGCGTGCGAAACCCTAACCCTACAGGTGTAAGGTGCAAAAGTATCAGCACTGTGGAAGCTCTCTAACAAGGCAGCAGTGGGCGGGAAGAAAAACACAACGAAGTAAACAGATTTTTTTCGATTTTCGCTTGAATTTTCGCTTTTGACGCAAAGAACACGCGCTCAGCGGCAGCAGTAGTAGACGCAAACCGAAGGCACGCTGTGGAAATGGGAAACGCGCATAATTGAGGAAAGAATTCTAAAAATTGTGAAGAAAATGTCGGCTGCTTCACGAAATAGCCAGCTCATGGCTTCTGAGCGGAATTTTACCACTGCAAACACACAAAAACACTAATAAAATCTCACAAATTTCCCCGCTCAGTATCCGCCGTAGCCCCCGCCGCCGTATCCGCCCCCTCCGTAGCCGCCGCCACCGTATCCCCCTCCGCGTCCCCCTCCCCCTCTGCCGCCGAAGCCTCCGCCTCCCCCGTAGTGGCCCCCTCCGTATCCCCCATGACCCCCATAGCCCCCTCCTCCGTAGCTACCGCCCCCGTAGCCGCCGCCGCCACCTCCGAAGCCCCCGCCGCCGCCTGAGTGTACGGTAGGTGCAGAATTCAAACTCAGTGGTCAATGGTTAGTTGGAGAATGGGTGGGAGACAGAACAGATGAGTCTACAGGGTGGCAGCGCAAGGAAAACTATGTGGAACGAACGCCGGTCAATTCTCCCCCTTCAAAGTAGGCGCAGAATGCAGAAAAATTCATTCTACTTGAGTTTTAACAAATACAATACCGACAGAGGGGTGGCGAACTCTATAGTAACCCATTCTAATCTTAGGTGCGGTGCGGATTTATTCAATTTGGCCTGATTCAGATTTTATTTCGGCTAAAAACTTGAAAGGTCTACTCACCCCCCCCCCCCCCCCCCCCCCCCAACAAAACAGTGCCGCAGTGCTTCGATTCAATCTAAATTCCGAATGAAAGCAGAAACTCTTTACTGAAAATTCCACGCATGATTCGATCTTTCTAGAGAATGGTGTTAGCTTCTACCCCTTCCCCACTCTATTCCCGAGGCCTAGGGACTCGATTACTCGCACAAAGAGCTCTCAGAAATCGCGCGACCAGCTCAGCGTAGTTGGGCGTGGTTTGACGACAAAAAATAACCCAAAATCTACAAACTTCGCTCTTCACCTACCGTAGTTGGGCTGGGGCGGTCTGTCGCTGCCCTTGACCGGCTGTCCGTTGGGGCCTCTGATGTTGGCCGCCTGGGGTCCCTGGAACATTCAAATCTTTGAATTTTGCACAAAATTTCACATTCAAAAATTTCCGCCCACCTTCTTGCCCTCTCCGATGTCGAAGCAGACCTGCTCGCCTTCGCCCAGGGAGGCGTAGCTGTGGTTGGGGTTCTGGGCCGTGATCATGGACTGAAAATTTGAACATTTGAATTATTGACATTTTTCGCGTTCAATTCTGGTTTCTCACGGAGTGGGCGAAGATGTCCTCGCCCGTGTCGTCCCGAATGATGAATCCGAAGCCCTTGTTGGTGTTGAACCACTTCACGGTGCCCGTGAGATCTGGCGAAATCCCACAAAACGGCGATACAATCACAAAACCGAAATCACGCGAAAATTCCCTCACTTGACATGATTCTGACGGCCGAATGGACTTTCCGAGCGACGAAAGGCAACTAAGTCTAGGGCTCTGTCTAAGAAATCTTAGAAATGACTCTCTGCTTTGAATGACAGATAAACTGACTTGCTTTCTTCACTTGAAATTCAAAATGGTCGACGTCTCAAAATGGCGCCCAAGAAAAAGCAGACTCACTGCGTATTGTATCCAAATTCGCAGTACAGCAATCGAGAATGGTCCTGGAGTCCTTGAGCTATGTATTTTACGCAACGCAAATTAGCCAATAGAACCGTCATACTCATATTTACGAAATCGCCAAAATGCGAAATAATGAATTTACATTCCCTTTGCAAGCACGTGATTTGCGTGATTCCGATGCTATCAGAACGTTTTGCGCTTCACGAA
>JASAMZ010008322.1:0-11081 GCA_030248115.1 Linhomoeus sp. GSCO2_2 | reverse complement strand
CGGTAGGTGCCCCGAACAAATCTCGCAGCCGATATTTTGAATTCGAATTTCCCGCCGAAATACACATAGGACGAAAAAAGTGATTATAACAAAAACGACGTATCTTTAGATGCTCTATCACGTGAAAGTCCAATTAGCACCGAAATATCTCAACTGACTAAATTCTGTACCGAAATACCGAAAATTGTCCAAAAAAATTTAAATTTCGCCCTAAAATTGCCCCCGCCTAAAGCTGAAATGCTGCTCCAGTGAAGATATTCTTGTAAGCCTCAAAACTCTTGTCAATATCGTGGAAATCGATCCACACAGCAAATAATGGGGAAAGGTGGGTCTTTCAGTTTCGACCTAAAATACGGTTTTTTCAAATTTTCTCCCATAATTTGGATATGTAAGAGAGAAATGATCTATCACAAAGTTGTAGAGCTCACCGATGCGGTTCGAATGGTGTTTGTCCCATCTCGATAAGGGCACCCTAACAAGAATTACTCCTACCCGAAATTTTGCCCGGCAACCCGGGACCCAACTTTTGTACCGTATTTCCCGGCCCCGGGTTTATCTGACCGGCTTTCGAAAAGCCGGATTCGGATTCGTCTATCTGAGTTCTCTTAGGTTGCAAATACCCGTGCAATTTGCTCTTAGAAAAACACTTACAACTGTCGCCGCGTACCCTACTTTTTTGGGTCGAAAAACCCGGTTTTTGCTACCCGGCCCGGGTAGACCCGGACCCAGCCCGACGGCGCCCCCACTATCGGATAGCCCAATGTCTTTTACATATTCGGCCCAAAGCTCGTCTCCCTCCGTTCTACCAGAACACTATTCTAAGCGTCCAAAGTTCATTCGGAGGCCGAAAAACCGGGTTTTTGGCAACTTGCCAAAAATCGGGTCCCGGACGGAAGTCGAGACCTTCGATGCACACTGCGCAATCCAGAGACCTATCGAATAAAAAAAAATTCGCCCCGATCGGCCAACTCTAGCCCGACTTATGAGCGTTTGAATTTACACAGAATCCGCACCATCACTATAGCACTCCTCCCTTTTGGAGGGGAGGAGTGCCAACAAGGATTACGTGCAGGAGCCCCTGCATAGAAGCACTCCGACCCAACTCGGGAATAGCAGATGGAGGTATTGCGTCGCCTGCTGCGCAACAGACTGTCCGCGCGCCGCGCAACAGACCGTCGGAAAACTCAATATGGATAAACCCAGCGACTGGCAGTGTCAAGCTTCAACCAGCCGGCAACCGGCCCGGCTGCGGCCGGTGACCGGTGCCCATCTCTAATACACAGGCACTCGACAAAGAAGTGGGCGCGCACAGCAGGCTGGCTATCTATGCGGTAGATCTCCGATCGCGCGCCACGAAACAGGCTTGCGCAATCGAGCGTCCGCACCACGGGACGCGCGCACAGCTGGATATCTATACGCTGGACACGCGCGCCACGAAACACGCTCACGCAATGGAGTGTCCGCACCAGCAGAGCGTGGGAACGAGAGAGCGCGAAACGGAAACAAAGACGAACCAATTACTGCAGCGACTTAACCCTATGGAGAAATACCGGCGCACTACAGTAACGTATTACTACAAAACACATGGGCGCGAAAACAGAGAGAGAGAGAGAACAGTCGACGAAAACACACAAAGCGATTGCACACCGTGTACAATAGGCAATTATACCACACAAAGATTCGCCGCAAATCCCGCCCGAACATGGCTTTAAAGGACACGATACGGAAATCAAATTTCCCGCACCAACAAATGCCGGCGCACACCAGAACTGTGCCGCGGTCATATACCTGGTCGTAAGGAGTAGTGGAAAGAAACTTCTTTGCAACAGCAGTTGTTGTTGAAACTTCCTTACCAGTGCCGACATCGTCTGCCTGCAGCGCAGAACCAATGCCGACTTTGTCAACAGCGCAGAATGCCCGAAATTGGATATTGCACCGAAGAATCCCCACGCTTAGAGTTTCGACAAAACATGGTTAAGGTGCCCCAATTGTCGATGAAAAGTCGCAAATCCTGGTCCGCATCGCAAAACGAGTGCCACTTTGGTAATCAGCCCCCTGTAAAGCACGTTAATCGACTCCAACTGTGATTCTCTCAACTGAGGTGCACTTCCAATTTTGGACGCGGCCGGGGGTACGGTAGCCGGAAAAATATTTTGAAAATCGGTTCCGTATCACTTTTCGACGGGGAATCACGTGGTGGACCCCATTTAGCCATTAGAAGTCGCATTCGAGCGTTACAAAAGCCCAAAGTCGAAAAGTGCCGAAAATAAGTCAACAGAGATGTACTTCGAATTTGGACGCGGCCGGGAGTACGGTAACCGGAAAACTATTTTTTAAACTCGGTTCCGTATCACTTTTCGACGGGGAATCACGTGGTGGACACCATTTAGCCATTAAGAGTCGCAATCGGGCATTACAGCAGCCCAAAGTCGAAAAGTGTCGAAAATCGGTGAAAATCGTCGGTCGTTGAGCGATCGTCCAGAAAGATATGCTGGGCCGATTCCGCCGATTTTGGTGTCAAATTGAAGCAAATCGATAGGTTCATGTCGGATCAAAGCGTTTGGAGCGATTTTACACCGGAATCTCACAACTCGATTTTTTACACCGAAATTTCACATCCCGGAAATTTTCTTTCTTCCATAACTTTCGCGTGGGACAACCTAGGAAGCTGTGGTTTCTTTTCCAAGGTAGATATTGTTGCGGACTATAACATATCCAAAAATCACCAAAATCGAATAAGTATTACGAAAGTTATGGAGCGAGAACGGTTTTCAATGTACTACAAAATTCGAATTTTTGAATTTTCTCAAAAATTTTCCACTACGCGAAAAAAACGAAGGTGCGTCCACACCTACTATCCCTCGAGAGCTATCGATTAAAAAAAACCGCGTCCAAATCGGACGAAGCACGCGCGAAAAATCTTGGGGGGGAGATTTATGTTTTCGGTGTCCCGACTATAGCCCTCCGCCCTTCTAGGGTCGGAGTGCTAACTAGAAAACTGTGCCCACAGTAATCACAAACTTTCCTTTGGTAGAAAGCATAATAGCCAGCGATGCGCCGTGATGACTCACCTAGCGTTCCTTCACCCAAATACCCGTCTTGTCGCCGATGACTTTGCAGTTCGTCACCGGCGATTGCACAGGCCGCCTGGCAGCTATCTCAGAGGTCCAGTAGTCTATCTTGCAGCCCCGACCCTGAGAGGCCAACAACACGCCACAGCGTTGCACTTGAAAGCGACCGAACTGAGCACAAAAGCACCACGCATCAGACTTGGAGTTGCACCACAGTACATGTGTATTAGTGATGCAAACATTACAGAAGGACTTTTGACTTCCCAGTTGTACCTCAGTTGAAACGCTATGTTCCTCGTTTACTCCACTGACTGAGTGGTCACCGCATCGCCCTCACAGCTCTCCACAGAAAGGTAGCAACACACGTAGTACACCGCAATCCAAATGGAAAAGAATCGAGCCGTCGAAATGTTGAAGAATGCCGGTGCGAGACGCTATAGAATGCCCGGTGGCAGCGAAGCAAAAGGAAATGCCGAAATGCAGCACGCGAGAAAAGAAGACAAAAGAAGAAGAAAGATTGTCAGCACGACAATTTGTTGAGCGAAGTATGCGAAGGGCACGTACCAACGAAGCGACATCGTACCATGTTGAGAAACCCGAAGAGAAGAAAGTGACATTTGAGCGAACATCGCTTGAGCGAACCAGCAAGATGGAAGTACACATGTACTACCTCGACGCAAAGATGACACCGTAACAACGCGAATCGAGCAACAGAGAGACACAAAGAAAGAAATGAAGAAGAACAAAACAACCGTTGCGATGTAGACGGTAGAGTACGACTCGAGCTATACAACGGCGTGGTGTGAAACACCTCTGCAACGCTACGGTACGACTTCACATTTTCTCCAGGGCGGCTTTGAGGTCCTTCGTGGTCACGACAGGCGACTCCGAGCGCACCATGTTGGTGATCGCCGCGATGCTTCCCCAGACGCTGATGGCGATGCGGTCCTTGGGATCCATGCTGGCGATGTCTCTGGGTGCCACGCGAGTCGGTAGCGCGTTGTCGCTTGGGAGCTGAACAATGACAATGAATGGCGGATGATTCAAAAGTACACGTGTAGTCACAGGGAACATAGATAGGCTGCACACCCGTCTTCTGTAGCGATTCGATGGCGACCCCCCCCCCCCTCTGGCCCTTGCCTCTAGTGCACTTTTCCCTGATACCACCCCCCCCCTTGTCATCCGAAAATAGGAAAAAAATTCCGGCAATTTCGGAAATTGTCGAATATTTTTGGTTATTTTTGGTGTTATTTTGTCCAAATTACCGCCTGCGGCGCTGTATTTCGTCTATTTATGCACAAATTAGCGTGTTTTTGACCAAATTAAGGTGATTTTGACCAAATTAAGGTGCCCGAGACCCCCCCCCCCACCCCTCTCAAAAATTTTCCTTAACTAGAACCCCCCCCCCCCCCATAACGGGCGTCGGATTGAACAGAATCATCCTAACAGCTTTTCTCCCGCTACATAAATCAAATCGCCAAGCGTTTTTTTTTGCGTTACATAGGTCGAGCCGACGCTTTATGACTTGGAGCGCCTTTAGCCGGATTTCTACGCCCAGCCAGCCAAAAATTGGGTCCTGGGGTCGAAAATTACAAAATTGAGATGACATTATGTTTCTGAACTTTCTGATGCCACAGAACAGAGTAAGAAGTCAAGGTTGCACTTTCCGGTACATTTACCCAAAACATGGCCAAGTTTGTCCAACCAAACATGCTCAAACATGTCAAAATTTGTGCAAACATGTTCAAACTAGTGCAATACAATCATGTTCAAACTTGTCCAAACATGTCCAAATTAGTCCGAACGCTCATCGAAGCTGAACACAAGTCCGGCATTTGCTTCTGCGAAGGGTAATTACAGAGTTGTGAGACGACCGACCAGTCTGCTTTGCTTCAGAGAACCGGAGTGCCACCCTGAAGGTTCCCTTCAGGGTTAAACTAGTCTTCTCCTCAGAGGTCGCGAACATTTCAAATCATCTTCCGTTTAAACACAATAAAATGGAATGGTGAACCTCGGCAAATTTGAATCCGTTCCTCCCGTCTACTTTCGCAGCCCGGGCAGAAGCGCACTGGTACATCATATAGCCCCGACCCTGCGAGGCCAACAACACGCCACTCGACTCTGACACTGATGCTTGAGCGAACGGGAAACCGGTGGAGGGGGAGGGGGAAGAGTGAACGATGTCGCACGTCGCATTCTGCAAAGAAATAAAGGAAGAATAGACGTTCAGCCAGCTCTTAGAAGGACCTAGCTTAGCGGGACAGCCCAACAAACTTTGTGTGTAAGAGAGGGAAAGATTACTCAATGTAAGAGATGGACCCAGCAATGAACTATAATAGTAAACCTCGGTGAATTTTGATCAGTTGCTCCCGTCTACTTTCGCAACCAGAACAGAGGCACACAGGTACATCATGTAGGTATCCCCGACCCTACGAGGCCAACAACACGCCACTCGACTCTGACACTAATGCTTGAGCGAACGGGAAACCGCGGGGAGAAGGGGAGCAAACGAACGCGCGCGGCTGCTTCTATGCAGGACGAGGCAGAGGTTCAGCACCAAGTGAGACAACATTTTGACAACACTTGGATGCGCAATGACAGTAGGTAGGTGCCATGCCATGTTCTCCAGCGCGTAAGTTGCGCAACAACGGGCTCTAAGTATCCGCTGGAACGTCTGACTTGCACGACAACGAGCTGTGACTATCCGCTCGAACTCTTTAGTTGCGCGACAACGGTCTCTCAGTATCCGCTCGAACGCGTGAGTTGCGCGACAACAAACTCCGAGCGACCCTGGGCTATAGAACCTAGTCCCTACTACAGCACGTACAGCACCCCGCACAACGCAACAACAACACACAACCACAATCAGCAGCTAAATTCTCAACCAGCCAGCAATGTGCGCTGAACGGCAGGCGCAAGTAACCAAATACCGACTTTCACATTTGGAAAACTCAATCTGAATAAATACCCCGCTACTGGCAGTGTGAAGCTTCAACCAACCGGCAATCGACCCGGCCGCGGCCGGTGCCCATCTCTAGTACACAACGCACGGCACTCGACAGACAAAGAAGGGGGCGCGCACAGCTGGCTGGCTATCTATGCAGTAGATCTAGATACGTGCGCCACTAAACAGGCTTACGCAATCGAGCGTCCGCATCACGGGACGCGCGCACAGCTGGATATCTATACGCTAGACACGCGCGCCACGAAACACGCTTACGCAATGGAGTGTCTGCGCCAACAAAGCGTGGGAACGAGAGAGGGCGAAACGGAAACAAAGACGAAGCAAATACTGCATCGGCTTAACCCTATGGAGAACAGCTGCGCACTATATTACTACGAAACACATGGGCACGAAAACAGAGAGATAGAACGGTGGACGAAAACACACAAAGCGATTGCACACCGTGTACAATAGGCAATTATACCACACACAGATTCACCGCAAATACCGCCCTAACACGACTTTTGAGAACGCGATACGGAAATCAAATTTCCCGCACCGAGACATGCCGGCGCCCAGCAGAACTGCACCGCAGTCATATCTACCTGGTCGTAAGAAGTAGTGGAAAGAAACTTCTTTGCTACAGCAGTTGTTGTTGAAACTTCCTTCCCAGTGCCGACTTCGTCTGTCTGCAGCGCAGAACCAATGCCAACTTCGTCTACAGCGCAGAATACCCGAAATTGGGTATTGCATCAACCAATCCCCACGCTTAGGGTTTCGACAAAACATGGCAAAGGTGCCCCAATTGTCGACGAAAAGTCGCAAATCCTGGTCCGCATCGCAAAACGAATGCCGCATTCGGAATCAGCGCCCTCGAAAGCACCGCAATCAACTCCAAGTGCGATTCTGTCAACAGAGACGTACTTCAAATTTTGAACCCGGCCGGGGGTACGGTAGCCGGAAAAATGTTTTTGAAACTCGGTTCCGTATCACTTTTCGACGGGGAATCACCTGGTGGACTCCATTTAGCCATTAAGAGTCGCATTCGAGCGTTACAGCAGCCCAAAGTCGAAAAAGTGCCGAAAGTAAGTCAACTGAGGTGTACTTCGAATTTGGACACGGCCCGAGGTACGGCAGCCGGAAAACTATTTTTGAAAATAGGTTCCGTATCACTTTTCGACGGGGAATCACGTGGTGCACCCCATTCAGCCATTAAGAGTCGCATTCGACCGTTACAGCAGCCCGAATTTGAAAAGTGCCGAAAATCGGTCAAAATCGCCACCACTTGGAACACCACAACTTTTAATTTAAACGGTCGATTCTGGCGATTTTGGTGTCAAACGAAAGCAAATCGATAGGCGCTTTGGGCGTTAGGGCTTTGGGAGCGATTGTACACCGGAATCTCACAACTCGATTTTTTACACCGAAATTTCAAAAAAAATTTTTTTTCTTTTTGCCATAACTTCCGCGCGGGACCACCTAGGAAGCTGAGGTTTCTTTTCCGGGGTAGATATTCTCGAGGACTATAACATATCCAAAAATCACCAAAATCGACCAAGTATTGCGACAGTTATGGAGCGGTAAACTTTTGCGTAGTTCAAAAAAACGCCGTTTTTTCAGTTTTTTGAATTTTTCTCAAAATTTTTCCACTACGCGAAAAAAATGAAGGTCCGAGCACACCTACTATCCCTCGAGAGCTATCGATTAAAAAAAACCGTTTACAAATCGGATCAACCACGCAAAAGTTATCGATGGAATACGGATTATGAAATCGGACCCTCGACTATAGCACTCCGCCTTTTCAAGTCGGAGTGCTAAAAAGTGACAAAATCAATATTTTCGTCTGATTGACTGCCGGGAAATTTTTTATTAGCAAATTAGCACCCGGTTCCAACGAGACGTTTAAAAGCGCGCCTTACCGTAATGAGTCAGCAGTGAACGTATACGGTGGCCCATAGTTTCAAATCGCGAATTCACAACGCGTATGATCAAGATGAACTGAACTGTGATTCTACTGTACTAACAGTTTCAGAATACGCGCTGCTCTTCGTCCTTATGTGTCGGCCTTTCTGCAACCAAAATTGGTAAATTTCGACAATTTCAAATGACTTATTTAAACAATGTTTTGTCGCCCGGTCTCAGCGGGGCGAACCCCTACGAGAGCTCTTCGTGCGTTCGTTCGTCGGTAATCTTTTACACACAACAAGGACATCGAGTGGCTGACGACCTCCGATGACAGAGGACTGAAGAGGAAGGTGGTCGCCCCATTCTCCTCGGGGCGCTTCTGTTGCATCATTGCTGTCGTCGAGTTAAAACTCCTTGTCTCTGATGTAACGATTGCTACTGGTGTGCAACGCCTGAACACGTGGATTCCGTAATAATTTCTTCGGTATCAACGGTTCGACGGGTTGCGAAGAGAGAAGCAGGTCGTGTTGTTCACTTCACACAGATGACAGTATTGACCCTCAGGCACACGTGTAGCCGCCAACCGGGGAGGGGGAGGGGGGGGGGGGGGTATAGGACCCTCAGGGGGGGGGGGGGGGGGGAGGGGTCGAGGGCCCCTGGAGGGGGGGTCAAATGAGCTAAAAATTTTGCCAAAAAAGTACCAAAAAAAGCGAAAATTTTGCAAAAATGGACGAAAAAGTGCCGAAAATCGAAAATTTTGCTATTTTTTGAGCGCCGCAGGCGAAATTTTTGCCATTTTTAAGCGCCGCAGGCGAATATTTTTTTAAATCCTAGGGGGGTCTTTTGGGAAGCAGGGGAGGGGAGCACCTGAGGGCGGGGGGTATGGGGGGGGGCCACCTCCGGCTAGGGGGGGGGGGGAGGGGGCTTCCCCCCCCCATGCCCCCCCCCCCCCCCCGGCTACACGTATGCCGTCAGGATACGCAAGCGAAAAGGGTACACTGCCCAAGACAAAGTCCTTCATTCTCCATTCTCCGTTACCCCCCCCCCCCCCCCCCCCCAATATGAATTGATCCTGAACGTTTCTTAGCCGATGAGAGTAGGACTGTGCCATCGTCCCTTCAACTGGCTTCAACCGCACAACGCATGGTGCGTCGAGTCAGAAGGCCGAGTAGAGGCAAATATTCCCAATGAGAGCAACTGTCGAGCCCGCGTCTCACCGTTCCCAACGAAACGGATCTCTTTGTTTCCAAAGAAACTGGGCCGAATTCTGTGCCGCGCAGCTTAGACTTACAGTTGTCTTGCTCGACAAAGCAGTGATGAGTAGAGATGCCCCTTCGTCTCGATCGAGGTTGTCGCTCCCGTTTTCTGCCCGTTTCCAAAGGAACGGACTCTTCATTAGTTGGAGTTGGAATATTCTGCCCCTTGCAGCTCAGATTTCCATATACTGTAATTGCCCTGTCGGACCGCAGAGTTGAGTAGAAACAGCCTTCGAACGAAGTCGAATTCTTGTCCTGAAGGTGAAAGTAGTAAGTGTAGAACCCCGCCCACGTAATTGAAAAACACATTTTAGGGCTATGCTAATTTCAAAATTTTGAGAGAATCCAACATACCGCTCAACCCATTCACTTTTGACCCCTTTAACGTGGGGTACTCGACTTTTGCGACAAATTTTGTTGCTCTGTCGCAGAAGTGGAGTACCACACGTTGAAGTTGCCATTTCGTTTCGGTACTACTTGCTCTGGAGTAACATAGCCAAGGAAAATCTTGCCATAGTGCGCCAAAAAGCGAGCAAAATTATTTTTGGAGCAGTGCGGGACCCCAACCCACTGCCCCCTCGCAAGCGAATGGTTCGGAGTCAGACGTGCTAACCCGCTAGGCTATGACGACCTAAATCTCACTCCCCACGGCGGCCTTTAGAGGGACTACCAAACATGGGTGAAACTTTGGCGCAGTGTTTTTCCTTCCTTCCTGTCTAGTCTCCCCAATGCGGCGGCAGCACTACAAATCTTTCTTTGTAACAGCCTGAACCCAAGGCGCCCTTGTGAAGGGGCTGGCGACTCTCTCTCACTTGGCTAGGATCGTCGAGCCGACTCGAACGGACAATTCTTTTAGCCAGGAAAGGAGGGTCTTTTCCGAAGCGTTGCACTTTGGGAGAAGCGATCGTTTTGTCCTTCTTTCCAGTTTCGATGCGTCGGAGCATGTTTTCACGTCGATCGAACTCGCGCGGCCGCCGCCGCCTGGATGCTCATTACTGTACTGTAGCTTTGCGCCTCTTAAGCAATATTTTGGTGTTAGTTGTCACGCTACTCGCGTGGTATTTCGGTGTGTGCATATTGGATAACGACTCTCGCGCCCTGTTGCAACATGTCAACCGTCCGCCCACGCATTTGATCGCGTATAAATAGGCTGGAAAAAGTTTAGCCAGACGCCACTTTGGTGATTGCCCTAACCGACTCTCTCCCCACGCCGGCCTTTAGAGGGACTAGGACAAAACATGGGTGAAACTTTGGCGTAGTGTCTTTCCTTCCTTCCCTGCCTAGTCTCCCCAATGCGGCGGCAGCACTATAAATCTTCTCTTTGTAACAGCCTGAACCTAAGGCGCCGTTGTGAAGGGGCTGCGAGTCTCTCTCTCACTTGGCTAGGGAAGGAGGGGTGGGGCAGAGGAGGAAGCCCCGGTCAGAGAAAAGTGACACGTTGACGCACCTGTCGCGGTTACTAATTGCCGTCGCCGTCGCCGTCTGATAGAAGAACTTCAATGGGTAAATTCTCCCCTATTGTATACGGCTGGGCTCACTGTAGCCTAGAGCGTTCACTAAAAGTTGTCTCTTTTCTCTTCGGCGCACCATTCTCTGTCTCGACTTTTGTCGAGAAACGACTCACCGGAAATTGATAGGCTAGGGGGCGAGCGAACTTTCCCATTTTGCTTAGTCGTCTACAGGCTGGACAGACGTCGGCTATATCGTCGCGCCCTTCGCGCCAAAGGCTTTAGCGAGCTGTCAACGATATAGCAGCCATCTAACCCAGCTGTAGTTTCCGAGTTGAAGCTGGCATATTCGCTCATTAATAAGTGTCTCAAACAGCAGCCTGTTTAGCAGTGACTTTACCGCCGAGCAGCGTCATCGCTTCCCTCTTTTTAGAGACTGACTCTTCGAGACAGCCGT
>JASAMZ010008319.1:0-11307 GCA_030248115.1 Linhomoeus sp. GSCO2_2 | reverse complement strand
CTCAAAGCCCACCACGTTTGGCGGAAACCTGAACGTTATTCAAAAGCAGCGGGTGGTATATGCAAAAGGGCGGGCACGTGATTCCTGGGGCCGATTGCACCAACAATTGCAATGAATTGTATAACTTCATCTCATTGAATGGTGCATGAAATGCCTTGAAATTGCAGAATTGAAGTGTCTGTAAGAAGACAAATTAGTGTCTGGAAAACCTCGCGGAAAGACCATTTCCTTCTCATTTTGTGATGAATTGTAAAATGGATTGTACGTTGGTGCAATCGGCCCTTGGACGTGAGCTCAACCTTCGATTTACCGCACATTGGGTTTTGCGCAACAAAGGAAAAAGTTGATTGTAGCACATTAGGTGAGTGTGTTTTGCCCTTGTCTGGGCTTGGTGGTTCCACTCGCTAAAGTAGCACTTGTGATACACTTCTGTTTACACGAATACTGCAAGTTGGTTTCGCGCTACAAGCGCAAGTGGCGAAGGGCAGAACAAGCTCCGGTATTAAAAATTTGAGTTTGTATTCTGACTGACATTGTATAGAGTTGCGTTCTTTCTGCAGAGAGTGCGACAGCTCATCGCCCAAACCTTGAAAATATTCCTAAATTAGTTAATTATAAAATATAGAACTATTTGCTAAATAGTTGACAGACTATGCCCGACACAACCATGCAAAGACATTCTAAAATTTAAGCTATTTGAAATTGGCGAAATTTGGGAATTTTGACAATACCCTTGAAAATATACCTAATTTTGTTAATTATAAAATCTGAAACTATTTGTTAAATGCTTGGCAGACTATGCTCCATACATCCGTGCAAAGAAACTTTGAAATTTAAGCTGTTTGAAATTGTCGAAATTTGAAGATTTTGACAAAGCCCTTGAAAATACACCAAATTTTATTAAGTATAATCTCTAAAACTATTTGTTAAATACTTGGCAGACAATGCTCGACGCATCCGTGCAAAATATCCCTAATTTCGTTAATTATAAAATCTGAAACTATTTGATAAATACTTGGCAGACTATGCTCGACACATCCGTGAAAAGAAAATTTGAAATATAAGCTGTTTGAAATTGTCGAAATTTGTGGATTTTAACAAAATCCTTAAAAATATCCTAAATTTCGTTAATTATATTCGCTGAAATTATTTGCTAAATACTTGGCAGACTATGCTCGATACATCCGTGCAAAGAAGTTTTGAAATTTGAGCTGTGTGAATTTGTCGAAATTTGGGATTTTGACAAAAACCTTGAAAATATCCCTAATTTCGTGAATTCCAAAATCCGAAACTATGTCACAAATTCATCGCGTCGTATGCCCTTTCCATTTCAGCAAAAACTTTGCCGATACGACTTGTGAATAAAAGTGTCATTTTTGACATTTTGATATTTCAATTGTGAATATCTCGAAGTAGCGAAATTAGCAACAGAAACGGACATCGACACGTTACTCAGCTCAAAAGACTCCATTAGGTGGCACTAACCGCCATGTCTAGTTTTCCGAACGCACACACGGACACACGGAGTAACGAACAGACAAGAGCGTCCGTATGTATATTCGCCGCCCTGGGGGGCGGCGAACAAATAGTATCGCCCGAAACTTTCGGCACTTAACGGTATTTCGCAGAAATTGTTTGCAAATCGCTTTAGTTCCCATACAACTGAGCCATCTCGCAGCGACACTCTAAATTGCGATACGTCACGGTTGATACACTGCCTCTCTCTGTCTGCAGGTCAGGAAACGCCAACTAAGCAAAGCCTCGATTGACGACCAAAGCCGCGACGTATGAGTGACCTTTGCTGCCACAGTAGAAGAAGTTGATTGAAGTCTGCGCTTATCTCGGAACAGTCGTATGGTCGCAAGCGGGGAAGTCGGCTGCATGAGACTTAGAGATCGCAGTAAGTTCTGGTTCTATGCTCCAAACGGTTTGTTCTTCGATAACTACAAACTCTCAGTACGAAAGCTGTGGAGTTCTTTAAAAAGTTTCCGTCTTTTGCCGATCCAAAGATGGCCAGAGGGAAAGAGGCCAACTTTTCGCCATCGAAGCTCTTATGCTTCGTCTTGATCTGCACGGCCGCTATTGAACTGACCAAAGGACTAAAAGAACCCGAGACCAAAGCAGTAAGTTTCAGTTCCGCCAGCCCTCTCTGATATTCAACTTCGTTAACCACCTGTGACACCCCCCTCCCACCCTCCCTTCTCTCAAGTGGTGCGAAGTAAAGGTTGAGGGTGTGTGCGGAATTAGTCTGGTTACTGTCCAACGCTGCACGCACCTGCACCCTTTGAGACTCAGTCGACCAGTCGGCAGTCGGCTACAGCAGCGGCGAGGCGACTATAATCGGCTGTTTATGCCCTCCCATGGCGCAAGAACAATAGCCTCCTTTCAGGAGAAACAAGAGTGCTTCGCGTTCAACGCCCCTGCGAAGGCCAGTCACGCGGAGGCCTTGGACGAAGCTGTCAAGCTTACTAAAGACCCGCCTACTTGTGAGGGAGCAAGCGGACGGTGCATGGCGACCTACACGAGGACGGTGGAGAAAGACGGCTCGGTCAAGCACCAGATGCGAGCAGGCTGCTGCAAGGGGATCCCCGAAGGACAGGAGTGCAAGTATGTCGCAAGCTGGCAATGGCTTTGCCCGCACGAGTTCTGCTCCCCCACCCTTCTTCTCCACAATACGGTATGTCAAGCTGCCAAGTGAAGCCTGCGACCTGAAGACCGCTCGCGTTTGATAGAAGTCGCCAGCTTCGACCTGCCACCGCACCGCGGCACAACCCTGCGCCCATCCTTCATCCATTGGCCACTCTGCCTTGGCTTTCAGGCTGACGCGCTTACTGTAGGTGCTCCTTTTGAAAGTCAGTATGCTTCCCCAACGCGTCATGCATCAGACCGCGATGCCAAGTCTTATTATCTCGCTTCTGCGCTCTTGCGATGGATCAACCCCTGATCTGCCGGAAACCCGCACGACATCGCCCCGCATCATAGGCCCACCCCACCTGACTGTACTGTTGTTTGCAGGGAGGACTTTCAAGGCAACATGCACACGAAGAGCTGCTGTTGCCAAGGAACCGAGTGCAACGACCCACCAAGAACTTTCTTGGCCAAACCGCTTCACCCAAAGGTACACGCGGCAGAATAGCTATGTAGCTTGCCCTCCATTTCTGATGCATTTGCACCGGCCTTTCAGTGTCTTCTATTCAACACCCAGTTGCCTAAAGACAGCCGCGACGAGGCTCTTGGCCAAGTGGACGGAGCCAAGCAGTCAATGTTCTGCACAGAGAAGGATCGAGTGGCGCTGAACGCGGATTTGGAGAAGGAGAAAGGGGCGCCCGTGACCCTAATCAATGGCTGTCGATCAGTCTACAAGCAGCCTTCAGAGGTTGGCGGTTCCCCCGGATACAAAGCCAAGGGAAATTGCTTCTGCATCGCTGGGGAAGCCAAAGGGGACAGTGGCTGCCGGTGGGTGGGGTTGAATTGAATGTCCAGCTTCAAGCTTTTGGTGGGATGTAGACAATTCAGACTTGTTATTCTGACTATTGACTTGTCGCCTTCTCTAACCACCACAAGCGTCTGTTTCACCAATTACATTTTCAAGCAGTTGGCTGAGGCTGGGTAGAAGAATTTTGGACTGTGGCATTGCATTCTCCTTTGTACCTATCTTAGCAAAATATGCATGAACATTAGAGAGTCAACCTAAATGCCTGCGTTATGCACTCTCAAATGTGGCTTGCCGCAGCTTTCCACCCCATCAAGTCTAGCTGACGGGCAATGTGCCTGTTACTGTTTGCAGGGACACAACCTCCAATGGCAAATACAAGAGGTTCTGCTGCCGTCAGACGGACGACTGCAACACCCCCAAGGCGCTCTTCCACAAACTGCCGACTCCCGATCCAGTGAGTCGGGCGAGTGAGCAGCAGCAACCTTCGTTCTGACTTGCTTCGAGGCGGTTCGGCTGTCAGTAAAGCAGTAGAAGCACCAAACGCAATGCATCATGTTCAGGCGGTCAACGAGTGCTACAAGTTCGGTTTCGGAGACAGCGGCCCCGCCGCTCTCAACCATGCAGGGGCTTTGGAAAAGGCGAACGCCCAGAAGAAGAAGCTGCTGTGCACTGCGAAGCTTCGCAAGGCACAAGAACAGGAGAGGACCAAAGGAAAAGTGAAACTGATCGAAGGTTGCCGGTCAGTGTACAGGAGAACGACTCGAGAGGACAATTCCGTAGCTCACAAGATGAGTGGGGAATGCTTCTGCCGGACCGATGATCCCGTCAACAAATGCAGGTCAGTGCCTGCCTTAGTCAGGTGTGTTTTAAAACGTTTGAACCATCTTGTCTTGGCTCGCCAGAATTGGTTGCAGCGTTTTGTCCTGCAGAGCACAGAATTCCGTAGTATGATGCGAACCAATTGCAACAATTGTACAACATAAACTGTTTACACGCACGCACGCACGCACGCACGCACGCACGCACGCACGCACGCACGCACGCACGCACGCACACACACACACACACACACACACACACACACACACACACACACACACACACACACACACACACACACACACACACAAACGGACAGACAATGCATCCATACATACTCCCCTCGCTTTGGCGCGACGAAAACCCAGTATCATCTGGTTGGAGAGCCCTAACTGGCCATTTTGCAGGTCCTCTCTCAGCGGTGATAATTCAAACTCCAAAATATGCTGCTGCCAAGGAAAACACTGCAATGACCCAAGCAAGCTCTTCGCCGCGCCACCAGTACGTTTGCTTAGCACCTCCACGCTTGTCGTTTTGCCTAGGTAGTACCTAGGTACCTCTGACGTCTGGCGGGAGCCCTGCAAGGAACGGCACAGTCTATATTCAAATGGAGCACAAATTGAATGCTTCAGAAACCCACGAATTCAGTCCATTCGTTTCTGTGAGACAAATCGACGCGTATCTGTCAGTTAGTCCTCTTTCATGCCTAAGTGCGCTCTTCAGAAAGTGAGCAACTGCTACACCTATACGAAACCACCTAGCGGCAGCCAGTTCGCGGCCAGTCCAAAGGAGGCGATCTCAGTGGCTGATCAGGGCAAACACGAAGAGGACTGCGCCTTCCGCAAGCCCAGTATGGGGAAGGACGTCGAGTGGGGCTGCAGATCGTCTCTGCTAATCAATGTGCAGCAGTTGGAGGGCTCCAACCGGTTTGCAGTCTCCGGGGAATGCTTCTGCAAAGTTGTCGAGGCGACGGGCGACGAATGCAGGTGACCCGCTCGTGTCAATTGGTGGGAGTTCCTTTAGAGGTTGCGTTACGGCACAGGCCACTATTCACGGCTGCGAGCAACTGTTTGTTTGATGTGTCTCTACCTGTACATGCAAGCATTCGGCGCGTCTCAGGAAAAGCAGAACTGCTCAAGGGATCGTCCACGACTGCTGCTGTCAAGGAGAGAACTGCAACAGCCCGAGTCGGCTGGAGCAACGACTGGCGAAGGTTGTGGCGGAGTACACGACGACCACAACGACGATTCCAACCACAACCACAGAGGCGGTAATTGTCATTGTTCTGCAACAACCCTGCGTTCCCCTATTCGCTCGCGAAGTCAGCGTAATTCCTCATCCTTCCCAGGCCAGTGAGTGCTACGCATTCAACAACAAGAAGGAGGCCCTAGACAAGAGCCATGGGGAGGCGCTCGACTCCGTCGCTGGGACGAAGACGACGCAGCGGTGCACGGAAGCGGAACTAGAGCGCAGGAAGAAGTCTTTCAAGGGGTGGAGACTATCCGAAGGCTGCACCTACGTGTACTCTCAGCCATTGGCAATAGTCGACAAGAAGGCCGTGTTCGCTCACCGAATGGAGGGAGAGTGTTTCTGCAGCTCCACACTGCCCGAGAACGGCTGCCGGTGGGTTTCTCAGATGAGAACAAGCTGTGTGTGTAAAAACTTACTTTGTGTCTGTCAAATTTTTGTGAACAGTATCGTCAACTTTGTACCCATCGTCTGCCGCATCTGGAGAAAGTGGCTTGAGAACGTGTACCTTAATACAAAGTGCAGCTATCCCCACGATACGGTTGTCTGTACAGCTGATCTGAAGCTCAGTGATATCGCCGCGTTCGCTATATGTTATAGGTATGATACGACGCCGTTTATCTGATGTTTCCTACCTGTGTGAAAACGCCACATCCAACAAAAAAACTTGCCAAAAGTTTGGTGCGATTGTCCTTCATCGCGAATTTCTTTTGGCGTACGACATTTCTATTTTCGCGTACACATTCACCAATGGCTGCTCTGGTCATTAGACGAAAATGTCGATTATGGATTTTTTTTACATTTTAATTCCAGATATCTCAAAATTGCAATTTGTTGAAACTGTAAAACTATGGCACAAATTCTTATTGGCATGCGGCCTTACCATTTCTCTATATACATTCGTCAATAGATGACGTTCTATTTTTGTCAATTTATTGAATTTTGAAAAATAATCGCGTATTTCTATCAAATTTTACACTTGCAAAAATATTCTTTTGTGTTACAAATTATCCGCTGTGCATGCCCTTTCCATTTCCGAAGAAATTTTGCCGCTAGCCCATCAGGTAAAAATGTCGATTTAGACATTTTTTATTTTAATTCTAAATGGTATCTCCAAATTCCAATTTATTAAAGCGGTAAAACTGTGTCACAAGTTCTTATTGGCATACGGCCTTACCATTTCTGCATTCACATTCGTCAATAAACGACATTCTATTTTTGCCAATTTATGGAATTTTTACAAATAATCGTGCATTTCTATCAAATTTAACATTTGCAAAAATGTTCTTTTGTGTAACAAATTTCCGCTGTATATGCCCTTGTCATTTCTGAAGAAACTTTGGCGCTAGCTCATCAGACGAAAAAGTCGATTTTCGACATTTTTGAATTTTAATTGCAAATATCTCGAAAATGCGAAATTAGCAACAGAAACGGACATCGGATCCGTACTCAGCGACCTCGACTCTACTTGACTACATATGTCACATAGTTTACTTCATTGCGACGGAAACACAGACAGACAGACAGACACACACACACACACACACACATTGTCATCCGTATATATACACCTCGCCGCACTGAGGCGCGGCGAAACAAGCTGTTTTGAAAAAGTTGAGTTGTTTTATTAATACAGAGTGGTTTGTGAGTGTTTTAAAGTGGAAGAGTAAAAGAGTGAATACTTTTGTAAAGTATTTCGAAGCCTTTCCGATATGACGCGCGCCCGCCCAGAGTCCACTATTCATGCGCTACTTCTGACACACTCCTTTCTGAGCGGTTGTTGCAGGGCAACATTGGGATCGCCCTGGATTAATTTTTTTAGCAGTCAAAGTTGTTCGTAAGACAAGGGTTTAAAAAAACAAAAGTATTTCTTTAGGAATGAGTGTTCAACAACTGCCTCAACGTAAGCTTTCAAACGGTCGAACGAATGCCGCTCTACAACGTAAGACGAGCGAGTTAGGGCCGATTTGCTGTTTGAACCTTTGGGTTACTGTAGATCGCGATATTCAAACTTATGAGTTTCGACCAATAGAAGAACAAATGATCAGTGAGTCAAGAGCTATCCAGCAACTCAAGATCGTCTCTCTACGACGCACGCTGAGCGAGTCAGAGCCATTTCTATGCTAAAAATGCGAGAATGCCGCTTTTCGTGGTGCGTGTTTGCGCAATTAAAACTTTTACGCCAAGTGAAAGAGCACGTCGAGACCTTTTACTTGACCTATCGCACGCCGCTCTACGACGTAAGACGAGCGTGTTAGAGCCGTTTTGCGTTTTGCACCTTCGGGTTACTGTAGCGCGCGCAATTCAAACTTTTGAATTTCGACTCCTCTTAACGGAATTATCAGTCTGCCGAAACCTATTCAACAAACTCAAGATCGTCTCTCTATGACGGAAGACAAGCGAGTTAGATAAGTTTTGCGTTTTGGACTTTTGGATTACTGTAGCTCGCGATATTCAAACTTTTGAGTTTCGACCAACAGAAGAACAAATGATCAGTGAGTCAAGAGCTATCCAGCAACTCAAGATCGTCTCTCTACGACGCACGCTGAGCGAGTCAGAGCCATTTCTATGCTAAAAATGCGAGAATGTCGCTTTTCGTGGTGCGTGTTTGCGTAATTAACAAAATTTTTACGCCAAGTGAAAAAGCACGTCGAGACCTTTTAGTTGACCTATCGCACACCGCTCTACGACCTAAGACGAGCGTGTTAGAGCCGTTTTGCGTTTTGGACCTTCGGGTTACTGTAGCGCGCGCAATTCAAACTTTTGAATTTTGACTTCTCTTAACGGAATTATCAGTGTGCCGAAACCTATTCAATGAACTCAAGATCGTCTCTCTATGACGGAAGACGAGCGAGTTAGATAAGTTTTGCGTTTAAAACCTTTGGGTAGCTTAAAACCGTTTAAAACCTCTGTAGCTCCCGAAATTCAAACTTTTGAGTTTCGACCAATAGAAGAACAAATGATCAGTGAGTCCAGAGCTATCCAACCAACCCAAGATCGTCTCCGACGACGCAAGCTGAGCGAGTTAGAGCGATTTCTGCGTTAAAAACGCGAGAATGTCGCTTTTCGTGGTGCGTGTTTGCGTAATTAAGAAAAGTTTTAATGCCAAACAAAAGAGCACGTCGAGACCTTTTAGTTGACCTATAGCACGCCGCTCTACGACGTAATATGAGCGAGTAATAGCCGTTTTCCGTTTTGACCTTCGGGTTACTGTAGCGCGCGCAATTCAAACTTTTAAATGCCGATTTCGCGAGGCACATTACCAGTAAGTCGAGACCTTTCCGTAGAGCCCAAGATCGCCTTCGAACGACTTTCCAACACCGAGATCTGAGAGCGTTACGGACGAACGAACGAACGAACGAACGAACGGACGCACGCACGGACGAAAAGCTCTCGTAGGGGTTCGCCCGGCTGAGGCCGGGCGAAACAAGCTTAGAGTAAAAACTGGGTACCCGATGATGGTTGATTGGCATTGTATAGTGTGTCGTGCATTTGAGGAGTATATTCCATGGAGTGTCAGAACAGTAAGTTGAGCATTTCTTCGGGGAGTATCGCCGCAGTTACCTCGAGTTTCCAGAGAAAGTTTGTGCCATTGTTGGGCAATCGATGCCTGTAAGGCGCATTGATGGGTACTGATCCATAAATGGATCAGGAATGTTCGCCGCAGGTTCACTTTGGAATAAAGAGGGTCTAAATGGGACGACGCCCTTTTCTTTTGGGTCACAAATGCGTCGAGCATAGTCTGCCAAGTATTTATCAAATAGTTTCAGATTTTATAATTAACGAAATTAGGGATATTTTCAAGGGTATTGTCAAAATTCCCAAATTATGACAATTTCATCCCTAATTTCGTGAATTATAAAATCTGAAACTATTTGATAAATACTTGGCAGACTATGCTCGACACATCCGTGAAAAGAAATTTTGAAATTTAAGCTGTTTGAAATTGTCGAAATTTGGGGATTCTAACAAAATCCTTAAAAATATCCTAATGTATATATGCGGACGCTATTGTCCGTTTGTGTGTCTGTCTGTCTGTCTGTCTGTCTGTGGGTCCGGAACAACTTGACATGACGGTTTGTGCCATCCAATGGAGTCGAATACGGTGAGTAACGTGCCGTTGTCCGTTTCTGTTGCTAATTTCCCTATTTCGAGATATTTACAATTAAAATACGAAAATGTCAAAAATGACACTTTTATTTACAAGTCGTATCGGCAAAGTTTTTGCTGAAATGGAAAGGGCATAAGACGCGATGAATTTGTGACATAGTTTCGGATTTTGGAATTCACGAAATTAGGGATATTTTCAAGGTTTTTGTCAAAATTCCCAATTTTCGACAAATTCAAACAGCTTATATTTCAAAACTTCTTTGCACCGATGTATCGAGCATAGTCTGCCAAGTATTTAGCAAATAGTTTCAGCGAATATAATTAACGAAATTTAGGATATTTTTAAGGGTTTTGTTAAAATCCCCAAATTTCGACAATTTCAAACAGCTTAAATTTCAAATTTTCTTTTCACGGATGTGTCGAGCATAGTCTGCCAAGTAGTGGGGGGGGGGGGGTTTATCAAATAGTTTCAGATTTTATAATTAACGAAATTGGGGGAGGAAGGATGAAATATATTTCAAGGGTATTGCCAAAATTCCCGGGAAATTTCGACAATTTCAAACGACTTAAATTTCAAATTTTCTTTCCACGGATGTATCGAGCATAGTTTGCCAAGTATTTAGCAAATAGTTTCAAATTTTATAATTAACGAAA
Organism: Linhomoeus sp. GSCO2_2; assembly: GCA_030248115.1. Taxonomy (NCBI): domain Eukaryota; kingdom Metazoa; phylum Nematoda; class Chromadorea; order Monhysterida; family Linhomoeidae; genus Linhomoeus; species Linhomoeus sp. GSCO2_2. Next base: position 1,040 of record JASAMZ010008319.1, on the reverse strand, counting down.
TTAGGGATATTTTTAAGGGTATTGCCAAAATTCCCAAATTTCGACAATTTCAAACGGCTTAAATTTCAAAACTTCTTTGCACCGATGTATCGAGCATAGTCTGCCAAGTATTTAGCAAATAGTGTCAGCGAATATAATTAACGAAATTTAGGTTATTTTTAAGGGTTTTGTCAAAATCCCCAAATTTCGACAATTTCAAACAGCTTATATTTCAAAATTTCTTTTCACGGATGTGTCGAGCATAGTCTGCCAAGTATTTATCAAATAGTTTCAGATTTTATAATTAACGAAATTAGGGATATTTTCAAGGGTATTGCCAAAATTCCCAAATTTCGACAATTTCAAACGATTTAAATTTCAAATTTTCTTTCCACGGATGTATCGAGCATAGTCTGCCAAGTATTTAGCAAATAGTTTCAAATTTTATAATTAACTAAATTAGGGATATTTTCAAGGGTATTGCCCAATTTCCCGAATTTCGACAATTTCAAACGGCTTAAATTTCAAAACTTCTTTGCACCGATGTATCGAGCATAGTCTGCCAAGTATTTAGCAAATAGTGTCAGCGAATATAATTAACGAAATTTAGGTTATTTTTAAGGGTTTTGTCAAAATCCCCAAATTTCGACAATTTCAAACAGCTTATATTTCAAGATTTCTTTTCACGGATGTGTCGAGCATAGTCTGCCAAGTATTTATCAAATAGTTTCAGATTTTATAATTAACGAAATTAGGGATATTTTCAAGGGTATTTTCAAAATTCCCAAATTTCGACAATTTCAAACAGCTTAAATTTCAAATTTTCTTTGCACGGATGTATTGAGCATACTCTGTCAAGTATTTAGCAAATAGTTTAAAATTTTATAATTAACGAAATTAGGAATATTTTCAAGGTTTTTGTCAAAATTGCCAAATATACACAATTTCAAACGGCTTCAATTTCGAAATTTCTTTACATGGTTGTGTCGGGCGTAATCTGCCAACTAGTTAGCAAACAGTTTCAGATTTTGTAATAGACAAACTTAGGGATATTATCAAGG
>JASAMZ010008318.1:0-34116 GCA_030248115.1 Linhomoeus sp. GSCO2_2 | reverse complement strand
ACCAAGTTTTAAGGCAGAGTAGCTGCTTTGCAAATATTTGGGTCCAAACCATTTTAGAGGCTAACAAAAGTGCAAAATTCACTGATAAATTACCAAAATCTCAATGTCCAGACGTGGATTGAATCAATTGGTTGTGACTTTTTTGACCTTCAATAACTGAAACCAATTTTCAGTTACTGAAACTGAAACTCCAGCATTGTCATAACTGACACTGAAACTAAAACCGAAACACAGCCGGCATGACAATTTTCACTGAAACTGACACTGAAACTAGAATGAGTTTCTATTGGTCACCCTGTTTGTGCGTCTTGCGTCTTTCGACACGATAAACACGCAAGACACTCGCAGACTGCTTCGACGACCGCGTCGACGCGCTGTGCGAGGCGAACGGCACGACCTACTTCCGAGGAAGGTGCCACGATAATTCGACTATAGACGAGGCTCTGAGCGCCAGAATAGCCAAGGCCAACTTTTCCGGCGACGGAAGGGAGAGTTCCGCCCTGCTATACAAGTGGGTAATCGCAGCGGCCAGTAGGTATACAGTCGACAACTCAACGGCAACGCCTCGATGATGCCCAGTCCCAGGCAATGACCGTCTTTAGGCAATAGCCGTCTAGGCGGCTATTGCCTGGTCCATTGGTTGGATGTTGGTGGTCGCACTAGGTCTCAGCGTTAGCTGAGACCCGCCACGCGTAATGTCGGCAAAGTTTAGAGCAAGTTTAGTTACATAGTAAAGTAGCATTCGCTATAACGTATACTCTGCCTCCTGATTAGGCCCCCTGATCCTTTTGAGGCCCCACGCACCGGCAATCGTCGTCTTTTCCCCGAGAAGACGGCGATTGCCTGAAGACAGCAATTGTCCGCAGCATGCATATCCCCACGCCTTGCAGTCGCTACGTGCTGGGAACCACGCGAGAGATGACCAAGACCGGCATCTCCGACGGTATAGGCGGGCCGCAGTTGCATCTCTTCGTGGCCCTCGTCTGCTCCTGGCTTCTCCTCTTTCTCTGTCTCGTCAAGGGCATCAAGTCCTCGGGGAAGGTAAACACGCAACACGCACAGGCTGCGGCGCCACTCCCGCCGGCCTCGGCGTTTCTTCAGGTGGTGTACTTCACGGCGACCTTCCCGTACGTGCTTCTCTTCATCCTGCTGATTCGCGGACTCACCTTGGACGGCGCCTTTGACGGCTTGAACTTCTACCTATTCTCGCCCAATCTCGACTACTTGAAGAACTCGAGCGCACGTTTTTTTCATAGTTTCGAATCGAAAGATCGAACTGTTTCAATTCCGCCATTCTTCAGGTGTGGCGCGACGCGGCCAACCAGATTTTCTTCTCCTTGAGTTTGGGTGGAGGCGGTCTGACGACGCTGGCCAGCTACAACAAGTTCCACAACAACCTCTTCAGGTTTCTCAGTCCTTCACTTCGTTGGCATCCAGTCGTTGGTTCGCGCCAGCAGCGTCAGTGTCAGCTCACACACATACGTGCAAGCGTCATAGGACCCTTCGGGGGGGGGGGGGGGGGCGGGGGCATATGATCTCCTCGGGATAGAGGGGGATAGAGGCGTAATGGTTAGGGGGGGGGGGGGGGGTGTCAGTCAAGCGACCTAAACAGTTTGCTAAATAAGTATGAAAATAAAAAAATTTTCAATAATAACAATTTTTTCATTTCAAGCAATGCCAAAAAGTGCCAAAAATCGCTTAATTTTAGTCAAAAACATCTAAAATATCGCACCTAACGCGAAAATTATTGCCATTTCAAGCGCCACACCACAGGCGAAATTCTTTGCCAATTTTAAACGTCACTAGCGAAAGTTTTTGAAATTTCTATGGAGTTCTTTTGTTGGCTCGCTTACACGTATGCTCACGCACGGCTCCTCAACTCTCAGAGACACGTTCACCGTGGTCCTCGGCAACTGTGCCACCAGTATCTTCGCGGGATTCGTCATCTTCCCAATTCTGGGCTTCGTGGCCAAGCAGACCCACCCCAACGCCCCGCCCATGGAGCGCGGTGCGTGTTTGCGTCTTTGCTGGCTCGGCTATGGGTTGCCAAGCAATGATGACAATAGAAACCCATCTAGGTTTAGTTTCAGTTCCAGTATCACCATAAATGTCCAATTTAGTTTCGGTATCAGTTTCAGTTTGAGTAAGAAAGTTTTTCGAGTTTCAGTTTCAGTACAACGATGCTATCGGCTGTAGAACGTACTGTGTGCAATCTAACGTCCAATCGTTACAGAGTTGGTGATTACCCAGGTAAATTTCAAGCTATTCTGTCGTCAACAACAAGCAAAGCGACAAATCAACCCAAGATGCTCTAAAGATGTCTTTCAAATGCTGAAACAATAAGTGAAATCTGTTTCAGTAGTTTGTAGTGAAACTACTTCACTGCCTCACTGCTGAAATCTTTTGTGGAGTTTCAATTTCAACATGGCTGGCCATTCCAGTTTCAATCAGTTTTAGTTTCGGAATATTTATTGAAACTGAAACTGAAGTTTCCATGGTCATCCCCGTGACCAATGACACAAACTTGACCAATTCACGGTCTTCAGTGGCCAAGGCGGCCAAGAGCGGACCTTCGCTCGCCTTCATCGCCTATCCAAACGCCATCAGCCGAATCGCCGGGGCTCCCATCTGGGGCGTCTTCTTCTTCTTCATGCTCATTATCCTTGGGCTGGACAGTCAGGTGGGACTGCTACAGACAAATCATTGTCCTTAGAGGACAATTGTCTTAGACTTTGTCCTGACAAGACAAGACAATTGGGGCTGTTCCGAGTTTCCGGAAACCCGAGGCATAAAGACAGAGCAGTTGGGACAAGTCAGTAAATTGTCCTTGATTTATCCCAGAATTGTCCCTTGCATTGAGCGGCAATATCATCCAATGCGCTATGATTCGCCACTGGGGCAAACGCGACGAGACAATTGTGGGACTGAGAGAGACGGAGCACCTGGGTGGTTGCCGACTTATGCCACAATGGAGAACGCTGGAAACGTTGAAGTCGAGACAAGACAAAGACAAGACAATTTAGAGAATCAGACACAAGACAAAGACAAAGACAAAGACGATGCGATTACGAGTTTGGTTGTAGCCCATGGGGAGAGAGTTGGTCTAGGTTAAGCCGTGATTCGTGGTCACCTTGTTTTGTTTGGTGTTGGTTTTTTGTTGTGTGGGTTTTCTTTGCCGCTCTTTTTTCCCGGGGGGAAGATTTTTTATTTTCTGCTTCACAGTGGGACGATCCATCAATCGCGCCGCAACCAATTTCAGATGGTCTTCGGCGAGGTGGTGGTCTCGGCCGTCATAGACCAGTGGCCGTTCTTGAGAAAGGGTTGGCGCAAGACGGCCATCGTCGCCGTTTGGTGCGTCGTCTCCCTTGTGCTGGGAATCGTACTGACCACTCCGGTGAGTGTTGGACGATTGTAAGCGTTGAACGGACTTTGCGGTTTTATAGTTGAAAGCTATGTGCATACCGTAATCGGATATTGCAGGGCGGCGACTACCTGATCAACCTTGTCGACACCTTCGGCGGCGGCTTCACTCTCATTCTGGCCGGCCTCACAGAGGTGTGGGCCGTCGGTCGATCAGTAATATTCAATCTACCGTAAATACTCCAATAAGCGTCCTTAGCGCTTACTGTTTCAACCTACCTCTAGGAGAGGCGCTTATTGGAAGAGGGCGCCTATTCGAGGGGGCGGTTATATACTCGATCCCTTCAGCCTAATTTTCACGTTGTTGTCACATTCTTGTGCACATCTGCATGACTAGATTTTAAACTTAAGCTGCTGAGCTTCTGATCAGAATACCTTTCATTAGTTGTCGTAGATATTCCTAGCTTGTGATAGGAATAGTCACGGAGCATGTATGGTAGTGTTAGTGCTACTGGTACTTATTAAATGTAGGCGCTTATTCGAGCGGGGAGAGCTTATTAGAGGGCTTACGGTACTACAAAGTCATCGTTTCACAGCTAGTACACACGTTTCAAGAGGAGGGGGGGGGGGGGGGGTTATGGCGGAAAGGCCCCCCCCCCCACCAATAACAAGCTGTGTGTGTGAAATATTCAATCTGTACTTTGTGTCTGTCAAATCTTGGTGAAGAGTATAGTGAGTTTCATTCGCATAATTAGCCGTATCTAGAGAAGGTATCTTGAAAACGTGTACCACTATTAGAATGCAGCTATTACCACGATACGGTTGTCTGTACAACTGATCTAAAGCTCAGTGATATCGCCGCGTTCGCTATATGGTATCGGTATGATACGACGCCGTTCATCTGAAGTCTTATACCTGTGGGAATACGGCACATCGAACAAAAAACTTGCCAACTGTTTGGTGCAGTCGATCTCTACCAGGAATTTCGTTTGGTTGCGTATTTCGCGTTATGACGCTTTTGTCAATTTATAGAATTTTGGCAAATTGTGGCGTATTTCTATACAATTCCACAATTGCAAACAATTTTGTTTGTGTTACAAATTATCTGCGGTCTATGCTCTTTCCACTTCTGAAGAAATTTCGCCCTGTAGAACCATGTCACAAATTCTTATTAGCTTACGACCTTTCAATTTCTGCATTCACAATCGTCAATAAATGACGTTCTATTTTTGTCAATTTATGTAGTTTTGACAAATGATTGCGTATTTCTATGAAATTCCACATTTGAAAAAACTTCTTTTGTGTTACAAATTGTCCACGTGCTATGCTCTTTCCACTTCTGAAGAAATTTCGCCGCTAGCTCATCAGTCGAATAAGACGATTTTCGACATTTTCATATTTTAATTGTAAATATCTCCAAATTGCAATTTTTCAAAACTGAAAAAGTATGTCACAAATTCTTATTGGCTCACGACGTTTCAGTTTCTGCATTCACATTCGTCAATAAATGACGTTCTATTTTGTCAATTTATGAAATTTCGACAAACAATTGCGTATTTCTATCAAATTCCACATTGACAAAAATATCTTTTGGGTTACAAATTATCAGCGGTCCGTGCTCTTTCTATTTCTGAAGAAATTTCGCGGTTAGCTCATCAGGTGAAAAAGTCGATTTTCGACATTTTTGAATTTTAATTGTGAATATCTCGAAAATGCGAAATTAGCAACAGAAACGGACATCGGATCCGTACTCAGCGACGTTGACTCTACTTGCCCACATATGCCACTTGTTTTACTTCAGTGCCACGGACGGACAAACAGACAGACAGACAGACAGACAGACAGACAGACAGACAGACAGACAGACAGACAGACAGACAGACAGACAGACAGACAGACAGACAGACAGACAGACAGACAGACAGACAGACAGACAGACAGACAGACAGACAGACAGACAGACAGACAGACAGACAGACAGACAGACAGACAGACAGACAGACAGACAGACAGACAGACAGACAGACAGACAGACAGACAGACAGACAGACAGACAGACAGACAGACAGACAGACAGACAGACAGACAGACAGACAGACAGACAGACAGACAGACAGACAGACAGACAGACAGACAGACAGACAGACAGACAGACAGACAGACAGACAGACAGACAGACAGACAGACAGACAGACAGACAGACAGACAGACAGACAGACAGACAGACAGACAGACAGACAGACAGACAGACAGACAGACAGACAGACAGACAGACAGACAGACAGACAGACAGACAGACAGACAGACAGACAGACAGACAGACAGACAGACAGACAGACAGACAGACAGACAGACAGACAGACAGACAGACAGACAGACAGACAGACAGACAGACAGACAGACAGACAGACAGACAGACAGACAGACAGACAGACAGACAGACAGACAGACAGACAGACAGACAGACAGACAGACAGACAGACAGACAGACAGACAGACAGACAGACAGACAGACAGACAGACAGACAGACATTGTCATCCGTATATATGTTGCAGTCAGTAGCCGTCTTCAGGCGATTGCCGACTAGACGGCTATCGCCTAGTCGATCAGGCTGCGGCCGTTTTCTCGGGGAAAAGACGGCCATCGCCTGGTGCGTCAGGCGATGGCCGTCTTCTGCTCGAAAAGACGGCTATCGCCTGATGGACCAGTCAACAGCCGTCTTCAAAATGAAAGCTGTCGCCAGCGCTAGCAGGGAAGGGGCACAGCAGGCCTGAGCAGGAGGTGAAGTAAATGGAGGAGTGTTTATTCCACTTACAGTTTGCACTAAAACTCGGCCGGCGTCGCGCCTGGCGGGTCTCAGCTGAGGCTTAGCGCGACCACCAACTTCAGGGCGCTCGGCGCGCCCTGAAATCGGTCACCGGTCGCGTTAAGCCTAAGCTTCGACCCGCCAGACTGCGACGCCGACTGACTCTTGTGAACTGTGGGCGCAGGGCGAGCCTAAGCATAGCCTGAACTAGAAGGAATATACTGTGTCCAAAACTAATACAGAGAAAGAAAAGACGGCCATCGCCTGACGCATCAGGCGATTGCCGTCTAGACGGCCGCGGCCTGACGCATCAGGCGATTGCCGTCTAGACGGCCGCGGCCTGATCGACCAGGCGACAGCCGTCTAGACGGCTATCGCCTGAAGACGGCCATCGCCTGCAACATATACACTTCGCCGCGCTGAGGCGCGGCGAAAAAACCCCGTATAGAATTTTCGTCAGCGGTTATATTATATGGCAAGATTTCGCCTGCAGTCGCATACGGCGCTCTGCAGCGTGGTAGCGTGGTAGTCTTCAGGTGTGCATGGTGGCCTGGGTGTACGGAGTGTTTCGCTTCAACGAGGACATCCGACTGATGCTGGGCAAGCCTCCCAACCAGGTCTACAAGTTCATGGGCTACCCCGTCAATCCCTACTGGTGGATCAATTGGCTGGTGATCACGCCCCTGCTGCTCTTAGTGAGTCCCTGAAGCTCTGAATAGCTGAAGCTTTGAGGCTCTGAAGCTCTGAATCGCTGAAGCTCTGAAGCTTTGGGGCTCTGAAGCTTGGAAGCGCTAAAGCTCTGAAGCTCTGAACCGCTAAAACCCTGAAGCTTTGAAGCTCTGAAGCTTGAAAGCGCTGAAGCTCTGAAGCTCTGAAGTTGTAACGCTCTGAAGCTCGGGAACCTGCGCCATGGCGCCTGCCATTTCAGGGCATCGTGCTTTTCACCTTCGGTTCCTACAGTGGCTTCACCTACGGCGACGAGGAGTGGCCCTACCCCTGGTACTGGGAAGTCATGGGCTGGATGTTGACACTCTTCATCGTCATGTGGATTCCCATCATGGCCGCCTGTGAACTCATCAAGTACAAGAACAGTGGAGGGGTGAGCGCAGTGAGTAGTGCACAAATCTGAGAGAAATGCACACTCGGTATGTGACACGGCAGTGCTCGTCTGAACTGAAGTCTATAAGGCCTCCTCAGATGCCATCATTAGCATGACTCATCGCACTGGTCGGTGCGATGACCTTCTATTTATGGTGAAATCTGATTCTGCTGGCGGTTTTACACATCGTAGGTGGGTACAAACTTTCGCACTGCTAAAGTTACTGCACGTGCTTCAGGACTTCAAAGCCTTGTACAAGCCCACCCCAGAATGGGGACCAGCGGACTATCAGGCCAAGCAGCAACTGGGTAAAAGCCTTTGCGCATTGTTTGCATTACACACCTCTTGGAATCTGCTTCGTTGCAGCCAGCAAGTATCCCATGAACGTGGTGCATCCACAACAACCACACAACCAGCCTTACGCCAACGCGGCGTTTGAAGATGGTGCCAATCCCTCTGACGGATATCCTAAGTAGATTTTGATAGACTGCACTCTGCGTAGCTACAACTGCACACAACGAACTGCCTTCTACATTGTAGTTGGGCAGCAGCCAAGGCAACACCGTTGAATAGGGTAGGTAGTCGATACGTAGACAGATAGTAGGGGCATCAATGCAACTGCAGCTACGTTGTTGTACTGTAGATCTGTCTGCATGCACTGCGAGAGACGCTTGTAGAATCCTTGTGAATAAATCATACGTTAGAAGTTAGCAGATGTGGAACATTCGGCGGCAGTTCAGAAACAGAGTACCATATCACGGACTGCATTGAGCACGCGCTCGTCATGGTTGATGGATGCCTCATCTGGCTATAGAATGGTAAAGGTAACTACATCGAATCAACGAGCGTATGAACCGCTCAGCATGGCGGAAGGAGCGTGCCTACGTACAGGGCAGCAGGCTAGTACTGCACTGTTCGTGTGTCAACATGACAGTAAATTCACAGCACAAGCAACAAACACGTGTATGACTGCGATAATACAGCAGTAACGACATTGCAGCGGCCACTTCGCGCGAAACGAACTGCCTATATTTCTAACGTTTCGGCGTATGCAGCAAGCGCGACAAAGTATGTACAGACAGGGCACAGTGTATATTGCTGCATCCGGACGGCGCAATCCTCCAGAATGTGCAATATTGCACGATCTGGAGGGGTGCCCCTCCAAACTGCGCAATATGGCGCGTTCTGGAGGGCAGCCCCTCCAGAATGTGCAATCAGCTGCTAGAACGTTGAATTCTTTAACTTTTACGTATAATTCTTTTGCCAGGAAGTTGTTTCATTCCATATCAGGCTATGCTTAGGCTCGCTCTGCGCCCAGAGACGGATCACAAGAGTCTAGTCGGCGTCGCAGTCTGGCGGGTCGAAGCTTAGGCTTAACGCGACCGGTGACCGACTTCAGGGCGCGCGGAGCGCGCCCTGAAGTTGGTGGTCGCGCTAAGCCTCAGTTTTCGACCCGCCAGGCGCGACGTCGACAGAGTTTTAGTGCAAACTGTAAGTGGGATGAACACTCCTCCATCTAATTCACCTCCTGCTCAGGCCTGCTGAGCCCCGCCGACCAGAGATTGCGCGGTTTGGAGGGGCCGCCCTCCAGAACGCGCCATATTGCGTAGTCTGGAGGGAAACCCTCCAGATTGCGCAATCTGGCTGGATTGCGGAAAGTGGATGCAACATATATGTCACAGGCAATTTGCGTCTTCAGCCATTAACTGCCTAGATGGCAATCGCCTGATGCGTCAGGCAATCGCCCGATGCGTCAGTCAATCGCCATTTAGACGACAATCATTTGGTGCGTCAGTCAATCGCCGTCTAGACGGCAATTGCCTGATACGTCAGTCAATGGCCGTCTTCTCTTTTCCAATTGTCTAGATGGCAATTGACTGAAGACGGCGATTGACAGACACATCATGCAAGCGTCGGAGCAGGTCTTGCGTCCCACCGTTTATGTACCTCCCTCCCTCTCCCTCTCTCTCCCTCTTCCTCCCTGTCTCTCCCCCCTCCTCCTCCGCTTCTACTGCTTGTCGAAGACGTGGGCCAGCAGGAGTCGCTTCTTGCTCGAGTAGACCAGCCACCACTTGGCGTCCTTGAAGAACAGTGGGCACAATGCATACTTGTATATACACACACAAAGTGGTTTGTATACTTTTGTATGTTTTGTATTTGTATATACACATATACAATATACGAAGATTCTGAAATCGACATACACAAATACAGAGCAAAGGTTAACACAAACTTTGTGTATTGTGTACTACCATCGTATTCTGAGTACTGTAGTGGGGTCAACTTCTAGAAATTTTACTCCATTCCATGTTTAGCACCTATATTTTGCCGCCTAGAAGTAAATCTGCACTCGAAATTAATCAAAATTATTCTAATTTGTGTTGCCGTGGGGTAAACAACGCATGCGTCCAGCTGGCAGTCACCATATGGCTACGAAAACCATAGCTACCTGGAATTTGAATTACGACAGAGGAAAATATACGAAATACAAATATATGCAAAGCTAAAGCTGTAAATATAAACAACATACAAAATGATTGGATTGTATATACGTATTATATAATACACATACATAAACAATATACAAAAAGAAATTGAAATGTTACCCACTGCACGAATCGGGAACAGTTCGGACAATTTGGACAGTTCCCTTTTGTCCAAACTTTTATGTCCGAATAGGCAGTCTTACATACAGTACAGTATTTTGTGAGTACCGAGAGGACGCTTGTCCGAACTTTTCTCATGTCCGAATTAGGATTTGTGCGCTTTGTCCGAACGTTTCTCCGGCCGAACTTTTCCGATATATGTACAGTACAACCTTGCCGAACAGCTCCTGTCGCAGGCGTCGCTGTCTTCTCTCGGCCTGACGATCACGAGTGGCTTCCCTCTTCCGGCGTCGTCTCCTCTTCCTGATGGAGAGAAGGCTGACGTCGATGCTGGGACTGGCCGCACTGGGACTGTCCGAGGGATTGTTGCCCAGGCTGGGCGAGGTCACGTCGCTGACCGACAGCAGGCGGACGGCCACGCTCGGGCACAGCCACTTGGGACTGGCCGAGTAGGTCTCCGCCGAGGGGGACAGGCTCAGCTGAGACGGAAGGGAAGGGCTCTTGCGTGAAGGATGCCGGCTGTGTGATGCCTCAGCCAGGGGTGATTACAGAAACTGATCTATTTTAGTTTCAGTTCAATTTCAGTGTCAGTATCAGTTTCCGTTTTAGTTTCAGTATCAGTTTCGGTAAGAAACGTATTGCGTCCAGTTTCAGTTATTGAAACTGATTTTCAGCATTAAGTATGTTGGTCGCGGCTGTAAAAGCGTACATGCAATCTTGCATGGATGCGTTGCTGAGTTGCTGATTGCCAAACATGGGGCGCATTCCAAGTTACTTCGCCATTGTCAACAAGCAATGCGTCAAATCAACCTGAGGCAAGCATACTTCTCTAATACTGATATTGAAACAGAAACTATTTTCAGTACGCACTAGCGCCAACTGAAGCTAGTTTCTGTATCAGAAAATCTGTTTCTTTTTGTGGAGTTTTAGTTTCAGCTTCAGTGTAAATAATAAATATGGCCGAACAGTTTAGGCAGCTTCAGCATATTTGCCGAAACTGAAACTAATAAGTTTCAGTTTCTATGTCAGCACTCGCCAACCACCTCCCTCCCCCCCCCCCCCCCCCTACAATTACAGCACCTTCATGAGCCCACTTCCCTCCGCAGGTACAGTATCGGTTTATCCAACAAGCTTTGTCTAAAAGTTGTGGCACCACGTTGGCATCAGTGTAAACTTGAGAGGTTGAGCGCGATAATGTGCACTGGATAGTGAAGTGCCGCTAGACATTTAGCCGACAATCTGGTGGGGTATCGCCGCAATTGATATTGGATTTGTTCGTGGTACCTAAAGCACATATGGATCAGAAGATTCGCTGCAGGCACACTTTGCGCATATAATTGTGGCAACTGATGCATAAATGGATCAGAGAAATTCGCCGCAGTTACACAGTGCAATAAAAGCGTCTAAATGGGTCGACGCCTTATTGAAAAGGGTATAAATGGGACGACGCCCAATTGAAAAGGGTATAAATGGAACGACGCCCTATTCCTTTGGGCTTAGGGCCCGATGCATCCACACAAAGATATGTTGAAATTTAAGCTCCTTGAAATTGTCGAAATTTTGAAATTCCGACAAAAACCTTGAAAATATGCCTAAATTTTTTGCTTATTAAATCTAAAACTATTTGCTAAATAGTTGGCAGACTATGCCCGACCTATGCAAAGACATTTTGAAATTTAAGCTATCTATTTAGAATTGCCAAAATTTGGGAATTTTAACACACCCTTGTAAATATCCCTAATTTTCGTTAATTATAAAATCTGAAACTATTCGTTAAATGCTTGGCAGACTATGGTTCATACAATCGTGCAAAGGAAGTATGAAATTTAAGCTGTTTGAATATGTCGAAATTTGGGGATTTTAACAAAATCCTTGAAAGTCTTCTGAATTTCGTTAATTGTAATCTCTGAAACTATTTTTTAAATCCTTGATAAACTATGCCCAACACGTCAACGCAAAGATATTCTGAAATGGCGATACGATTTGTAAAAAAGTGTCATTTTTGACATTTTTGTATCGTAATTGTAATTATCTCGAAATAGCGAAATTAGCAACTGAAACGAACAACGGCACGTTACTCAGCGCATTCGACTCCATCGGGTGGCACTAACTTGGCTTGTTTATTGGTACCGTAAGGGAAAATAGCTGTGCAAAATTGCAACGCGATCTGCGGTCGTACGGGCAAGTTGTGAACGTTCAAAGGGTGCAACTTTTTTTCGAACCACCCGGTAGTACCTCCATGAGCATGAAGCTGTATGAGCCGCCGACGGCGCAGGGCGACAGCGAAAACTTGAGGAGGGCAGGATTCATAGAGATGGCCATCAGCGTCGTGAACACCGACGGCGACAGCAGCACGGGATTGAGTGTCCCCCTGCAAAGAGAGTGAGTGAGATTGACACTTCGTCAGAAACACTCTCTACTATGTCGTTCAAATTGAGACCTGATATGTGCAACCTAAGACCAAAGGCCTAAGAGGACCTAAGAGACTAAAAGAACGGCGGCCGCAAAGTTGGGGTCCCACTTGTTTTGGGCCACCCTGTGCACACATACGTGAGCAGTTCGGCGGCCAGGGAGATGTCCATGAGGTTGGTCCGGACGCTGGGCCTCAGCAGCTTGGGCGACAGCGTCAGGGTCAGCAGGTCGGACTCCGTGGCCACGGCCAGCAGATGGGTCTCGATCAGCGCCCTCAGCGCCTGCGGATTCAGGTCCAAGTTCAGGAGCTGGTCTGCGATGGAGACGTCCAGCAGGCGCGTGGTCACGGCCGCCTCCAGCAGACGGGGCGCCAGGCTCATGGTCAGCAGCTCCGGCTCGAAGGCCACCCGCGCCAGGTCGGTCGTGATGCTGGGCTTCAGTAGACGGGGACTCGCGCTGATCTGAAGTGGAAGGGGAGAGGAGGGAATCTGTTGAAAATGTGACACCCCCCCCCCCCCCCCCGGTTTCGGCGATGGGCCGGCTGGCGGCTGTATTCTGGCCATACATGCGCATAGACTGCTGGGGCGAGGGTGGGAGGGGAGGGGGGAGGGGGGCGTGGGGGTGGGGGGGTCGGGTACTCAAGACAAATGTCTAAATTTTGTATTTTCACAGTGGCCAAATTTTTTGGCACTAGCAGAGATTTTTTCGCCGCGCCTCAGCGCGGCGAGGTGTATATATGTCACAGGCGATGGCCGTCTTCAGGCGATAGCCGTCTAGACGGCTGTCGCCTGGTCGATCAGGCCGCGGCCGTCTAGACGGCAATCGCCTGATGCGTCAGGCCGCGTCCGTCTAGACGGCAATCGCCTGATGCGTCAGGCGATGGCCGTCTTTTCTTTCTCTGTATTAGTTTCGGACACAGTATATTCCTTCCAGTTCAGGCTATGCTTAGGCTCGCCCTGCGCCCACAGTTCACAAGAGTCAGTCGGCGTCGCAGTCTGGCGAGTCGAAGCTCAGGCTTAACGCGACCGGTGACCGATTCCAGGGCGCGCGGAGCGCGCCCTGAAGTTGGTGGTCGCGCTAAGCCTCAGCTGAGACCCGCCAGGCGCGACGCCGGCCGAGTTTTAGTGCAAACTGTAAGTGGAATAAACACTCCTCCATTTACTTCACCTCCTGCTCAGGCCTGCTGTGTCCCTTCCCTGCTAGCGCTGGCGACAGTTTTCATTTTGAAGACGGCTGTTTACTGGTCCATCAGGCGATAGCCGTCTTTTCGAGCAGAAGACGGCCATCGCCCGGCGCACCAGGCGATGGCCGTCTTTTCCCCGAGAAGACGGCCGCGGCCTGCTCGACCAGGCGATAGCCGTCTAGACGGCAATCGCCTGAAGACGGCTACTGACTGCAACATATATACGGTTGACAATGTCTGTGTGTGTGTCTGTGTGTGTGTGTGTGTGTCTGTGTTTCCGTGGCACCGAAGTAAAATGTGTGACATATGTGGTCAAGTAGACTCGATGTGTACGGATCCGATGTCCGTTTCTGTTGCTAATTTCGCATTTTCGAGATATCCGCAATTAAAATTCGAAAATGTCGAAAATCGACTTTTTTGTCTGATGCGCTTGACGCGAAATTTCTTCAGAAATGGAAAGATCATGGAACGCGGATAATTTGTAACACAAAAGAAATTTTTTGCAGATGTGGAATTTAATAGAAATACGCGATTATTTGTCAAAATTGCATAAATTGACTAAAATACAAAGTCATTTAATGACGAATGTGAATGCAGAAATGGAAAGGTCGTATGCCGATAAGAATTTGTGACATAGTGTTGTAGTTTTTAAAAATTGCAATTTCGAGATATTTTCAATCAAAATATGGAAATGTCGAAAATCGACTTTTTCACCTGATGACATAGCGGCGAAATTTCTTCAGAAATGGAAAGAGTATAGACTGCGGATAATTTGTAACGCAAGAGAAATTTTTTGCAAATGTGGAATTTAATAGAAATATGTGATTATTTTTCAAAATTCCATAAATCAACAAAATAGAACGTCGGTTTTTTGACGAATTTGAACGCAGAAATGGTAAGGTCTAAGAATTTGTGACATAGTATTGCAGTTTTAAAATAAATTCCATTTTTGAGGTATTTAGAATTAAAATTTAAGAAATTTCAAAATCGAGATATTCGTCTGATGGCCAGAACAGCTGCTTATTGATGAATGTGCACTCGGAAACAGAAATGCGTTCACTGAAAACAGGAATTCGCTCGCACCAAACTTTTGGCAAGTTTTTTTTTGGGTGTGACGTTTTCACACAGGTAGGAAACATCAGATAAACGGCGTCGTATCATGCTAACATATAGCGAACGCGGCGATATCACCGAGCTTCAGATCAGCTGTAGAGACAACCGTATCGTGGGGATAGGTTCACTTGGTATTAAGGTACACATTCTCAAGACACTTTCTCCAGATGCGGCTAACGATGTGTACAAAGTTCACTATACTGTTCACCAAAATTTGACAGACACAAAGTATAGGTTGAACTTTTTACACACACAGCTTGTTTTCGCCGATCCTCAGCGCGGCGAGGTGTATATGCTGCATCCGGACGGCGCAATCCTCCAGAATGTGAAATATTGCACGATCTGGAGGGGTGCCCCTCCAAACTGCGCAATATGGTGCGTTCTGGAGGGCAGCCCCTCCAGAATGTGCAATCAGCTGCTAGAACGTTGAATTCTTTAACTTTTACGTATAATTCTTTTGCCAGGAAGTTATTTCCTTCCATATCAGGCTATGCTTAGGCTCGCCCTGCGCCCAGAGATGGATCACAAGAGTCTAGTCGGCGTCGCAGTCTGGCGGGTCGAAGCTTAGGCTTAACGCGACCGGTGACCGACTTCAGGGCGCGCGGAGCGCGCCCTGAAGTTGGTGGTCGCGCTAAGCCTCAGTTTTCGACCCGCCAGGCGCGACGTCGACAGAGTTTTAGTGCAAACTGTAAGTGGGATGAACACTCCTCCATCTAATTCACCTCCTGCTCAGGCCTGCTGAGCCCCGCCGACCAGATATTGCGCGGTTTGGAGGGGCCCCCCTCCAGAACGCGCCATATTGCGTAGTCTGGAGGGAAACCCTCCAGATTGCGCAATCTGGCTGGATTGCGGAAAGTGGATGCAACATATATACTCGCCGCCCTGGGGGGGGGGGGGGCGGCGAAAAAATTAAGTCCAACTGGCATCGAAACCTTCCAAAGTGCGCAACAATTTCAAAGAATACATTCCAGGCTGCGTTCCAATACTCCGACAGATTTCCCAAGTTAGCATTGCGTGTGCGTTTGCACTCTCCGCTGTGTAGGCTGATGTACACACCTACTATAATTCCAAGTGGAGACAAACTCAACAGCAGGCACAAAAGGTTGTTTTGCCATTCTAGAAAAGACCATTAATTGCAGCAGTCTGACACAACGGTTTCCCATTAGCCGCTCGCAGTGGATCAAATGGATTCATTCTTCACAGCTCGCAATATTCAGCGATACGTGGAGCACTCAAAGTGTGCTACAGTAGTTCTCGTGTGCAGATTGGTTGTGCGCACGCAAGATGAGCATAATCGAATCGAACTCAAGCGAATACTAACTGAATGTAAACTGGTTAACATACTAAAATGAAACCCTACCTGCACTCATCACAATCAACAATGCTTCGCGACCTACACTGACCACAATCAACAATGCTTCATGTGTGTTTTACGTCGTCTATTGGGAACCTACTGTAACTGTTCACTCGTCCGAGGAGGCAGCACGATGCAGACGCTACTCTAGCCAACTTGGTGTGAGTCTGTCTACACTTTCCCCAGCAGAAATGGGGCTATTTAATCTGGTGTTTCGTCCAGTCGACCTCGTCTTGCTGGTCGCTGTGGTGCCGTCAGTGCTGTTCTACCTATCATTCCTGGCAGTCATCATCGTCCGTCGTCACAAGCACCCTTTTAACTCCGCGTTCTTCACTCTTTGTCGATATTTGGGACCGGTGGACTGCTCAGGACTCATCGTCATCTTCATATTCTGGAGATTCCCCGCGTACGCCTGGTTCGTGGACGAGATTCTGTGGTGAGTGACATGGCAACAGAATGCCGCCGCAAGAGTGACCACTGAAACTGAAACTTTAGATCCAGTTTCAGTTTCAGCTTCAATTAATGTATTGAACTCAAAACTGAATTGAAACTAATTGGGGTTGGAGAGGCGGTGGGAAGCTCTTATCCTCGCGTTTATGCCCAACGAAGTAGGTAGCCCAGCCGCCCTCGGCCTAGTCAGCTACAGTTGAAACACCGCTTGCGAACTGCAGCTAGCTACAAGATTTAAGTTGAAACTGAAACAGAAATTTCGCGATCAGTTTCAGTACTAGCGCGGCAGTGAAACGCACTAATAAAACAATTTATAGTGCCAATTCCAGTCTTTAATGTCTATCTTTGGGTCGTCTTAGGTTAATATGACATACTGCATGTTGTTGATGATGACGAAGTTGCTCCAAATACATCTTATTAATCAACAACTTCGCAACGCGTGTAGGCAAAATTACACGAGCATCGTACACTGAAATTCAGTTTCAATAACTGAAACTCAAAAGAATTTTTCACGGAGACTGATGCTGACACTAAAGCAACAAGCTGTGTGTGTAAAAAGTTCAACCTATACTTTGCGTCTGTCAAATCTTGGTGAACAGTGCAGTGAACATTGTACACATCGTTAGCCGCATCTGGAGAAAGTGTCTTGAGAATGTGTACCTTAATGCCAAGTGCAACTATCCCCACGATACGGTTGTCTGTACAGCTGATCTGAAGCTCAGTGATATCGCCGCGTTCGCTATATGTTATCGGCATGATACGACACCGTTTATCTGATGTTTCCTGCCTGTGTGAAAACGTCACATCCAACAAAAAAACTTGCCAAAGGTTTGGTGCGAGCGAATTCCTGTGTTCGGCGTACGCGTTTCTGTTTCCGAGTGAACATTCATCAATAAACAGCATCAGACGAAAATGTCGATTTTGACATTTTTATAAATCTTAATTCTAAATATCTCGAAAGTGGAATTTATTAAAACAGTAAAATTATGCCACAAATTCTTATTGACATACGGTCTTACCATGTCTGCGTTCAAATTCGTCAAAAAAACGACGTTCTATTTTTGTCGATTTATGAAATTTTGACATATAATCGCGTATTTTACCGAATTCTGCATTTGCAAAAATTTTACTTTGTGATACAAATTATCCGTGGGCTATGTCCTTGCCATTTCTGAAGAAATTTCACCTCTAGCTCATCAGACGAAAAAGTCGATTTTCGACATATTCGTATTTTAATCGAAAATATCTCAAAATTGAAATTTATTAAAACTGCAAAACTATGTCACAAATTCTTATTGACATACGGCCTTCCCATTTCTGCATTCACATTCGTCAATAAATGACGTTCTATTTTTGTCAATTTACGAAATTTTGACAAATAATCGCGTATTTCTACTAAATTCCACATTTGCAAAAAATTTCTTTTGTGCTACAAATTATCCGCGGTCTATGCTCTTTCCATTCCTGAAGAAATTTTGCCGCTAGCGCACCAGGCAAAAAAGTCGATTTGCGGCATTTTCATATTTTAATTGTAAATAACTCGAAAATGCGAAATTAGCAACAGAAACGGACATCGGATCCGTACTCAGCGACCTTGACTCTACTTGACCACATATGCCACATATCTTACTTTTGTGCGACGGACAGACACACAGACACACAGACACACCGACACACAGACACACAGACACACAGACATTGTCATCCGTATATATACACCTCGCCGCGCTGAGGCGCGGCGAAAAAACTTATACTGATACTGAAACTGATACTACGGTAAATTAGTTTATATACAGGGTGGGCCAAAAAAAGTGAGACCCCTAACTTTGCGGCCGCCGTTCTCAAGCATGACTGCGCCGATTGACTTCAAATTTGGTGACAACACACTACAGAGTGTTGTTGATCGTCGGTACAAATTTCAAACAATTCAGTGCATCTCACGCCAAATGGCAGCTACGCGCGTAACACCATGCCGAAAATTGGGTGCGGACGGCGAAGAGGAGGATGGCCATGTGAGTCGTCATCCGTAAGATAGTGATCGGAATGCAGTTCGTTAGACGGTGTGGGACAACGTGTGACTATCAAACATTACACTGTCAAAAAATCTCAGAGATAACGAATACACTGTGGAGTCTACGGATGTCTACCGTCACCCCATTACCAGCGTGTGGCATCTGAAGGATGTGATTGTGCAAGAGTTATGAGTTTAACGGACAATTCGATCTACCGGTTTCGGCCCCCGCTTGCAGCAAGTGGTCGACCAGGGTGGCGGCCCCATCGAACAGCCCGAATCTATGATCTCAGAATTTGCCGCCATCCTCCTCTTCGCCGTCCGCACCCAATTTTCGGCATGGTGTTGCGCGCGTAGCTGCCATTTGGCGTGAGACGCACAGAATTGGTTGAAATTTGTACCGACGATCAAAAACACTCTGTAGTGTGTTGTCACCAAATTTGAAGTCAATCGGTGCAGTCATGCTTGAGAACGGCGGCCGCAAAGTTAGGGGTCTCACTTTTTTTGGCCCACCCTGTAGTACCCCCTTGTGTCGCTGTGTAGCACACCGTGACAAAACACAGGCGAATACAACCATCTTGTAACCTGTTGAGGAACGCGAGTTTCAACGTTGCGGCGATTCACTTCTATTGGACGATGGGGTCATTGCAGAACTTTGGAGCCTGAGATTGCCAAACAGTCATCTTGTTAATATTTGACTACTGGCAGCACGATTAATAGCGTCCGTCCACTCATTAGTTGTCATTAATGAAAGAATGCTGCCAAACTGTGTAGTGGACTTAAGTACAATGCCGCAAAGTATCTACCTTGCGATACTTACATAGGATACGTAACTGCAACGAGAGGCAATTCGTTTCTTCTACAGTTCACTCACACCTTTGTGGGACTCGGCCAATGGAAAGAGTTTCTGCGACGTTTCAATCAGTAGCCCAACGTCCTAGCCAACCAGTCCATGTTACATGCCACTTTGCTTTGCAATAGCAACTAAGCAAAACTGAACCAATGAGAGAATCGGCAAGTAAATCGAACACTGCAGTCAACGGCTCCTTAGCTGGTCAGCGCCATAGCTGTCAACCGATGCGTCTCCATCGTCGCCTTTGGCAAGCTGGAACAGGTATCGCAGTGTGCTTTCTCTCGACTTTTGGTCTGTGAGCACTATGTATGTAGATGCAACGCCACGCTTTGTAGGTGTTCGATAACAACGCTATCAAAACATTTGTACCCATATCGGTGGTCGCCTTCTCCTTCGGTATAAGTGGAGTGGTTTGGTTCACGGGCCTGGTTCTGTTGTCACAAATTGAGGCCACAACAACGCCAGATTATGTAGCCCCTCTGGTGGTTCTAACAATTGAGGCGAATTTAGGGGAGTTAGCTTATACTTATGAACAAAAGATTCACCCAATTTATGGGATCTATTTAGTCTGAAAACATCTGGTCACCTGCCTACAGTATTAACAACGCCCTGTTGTAATGTAGCACCCAGTCGTATTGATGCTGAAATGCTAGCCTACAACACATTTCTGCAACAGCAAGACCCATTTCGTGCAGAAAGCTTGCATTCTTTTGACATAAACAACAACCCTCCTTTGTCTGAAGTTTGGAGTTGTATGATCACGCTCCCGGCCTAATCGTCACAATACATTGGTGAGCACTAACAGCAATGTAGAAGCTAGTAATACTAAAGAGGTCTGTGACACGGTCCTTCGACTGCTGTGAAGTTCAATGGCACGGGAAAGGCCCATCTTCTCATGACGGAGCTCGAAGTGCAAGTTAGTGGCAAAATGCTAACATATGGTTTACCCCCCCCCCCCCCCCTGTTCACTTTTGTACTCATGGGCGGACCCATTCAACCTTGCAATCTGTCACTTTGACTTGGAGGAAAAGCAGCAAAGTAGGGCAAAATCTACTGCTTTGTAATGAATGTCATCTCACTGCGCGATTGTTGTTCAGAGCTGGTCTAATGTATCCAGGTCACTGCAGTCCTTCTCGGGATCCATGGTTTCCGCTGTATGTTACGCCACAGCGTTTGGATACCTCTTTTACTTGCGTCTTCACAGGGTTGGCTATTGAGCTGTTAACCCACTGTTCGTTGAATAGCGCACACTCTAAACACCACTCTCTTGAATAGACTCTTTCAGCAGAGCAACAAAGTAAAACGGCTAACCAGCAAAGACAAAGTGGCAGCGACACTAGAGGTCAGCGAGGCCGAGATCAAGCTGCTAATCATTGGCCTGGCGCGCGTTGCACAGACGCTCAACGTACAGTTGAGGAACGACGTCGGTTGCGCGGGAGACTATGGAATCAATCAGATCAGGTGGTAGCATGCGAAATTGCTACTCCTGGGACACTCTCTGGTCCACCCCCCCCCCCCCCCCCCCATCAGATGCTTTGTGTCAGCCTAACAAGTAGTAGGAAACCCTTTGAAGGCCGTTTTCAAGCCAATTTGAGTGTCACTCTCGCTACACAGTACCTAATATACTTTTGTGCAACGCGCGCCCCAGATTACGTTTCTGCTGCAGTTGGCTTACGCTCTCGTCGACCTGTGGATCGCCACCCAGTACTTGGGCACCAAATACGTTTGGCACGCGATGCACGCCTGGTCAGGGTTACTGTAGTCTTGCCATTCAAATGCCAAAAGCGGTCGATCCGTTTTAACTGCAGGTACATCGTGGGAGACGTATTCGGCTGGATTAATCCATATCTGATAGTGGGATTGTCCCAAACTGCCCGACATGGGTACCTAGTGGGTCTGGGTTTGAAGAAGGAGTGAAGGAGGCGATAATGAAGCGCATACACGAGAGAGAGAGAGGGACAACTGTCTCTACTTCTATCCTCTCTTCTTCTGCAAGATACCTCTGTCGCTTCAATGGTTGTCAAATGAAGCATGTGTGATGTGATACAATGTTGGAGTGAATTGGCACCTGCCGCATAACGAAACTTTGCAGCCTACAAACTCGACTTTTTAATGCCCGAGCTTGTTGCATCACCTGGTGCAATTCTCGCCTGGTAGAGTAGACGACCTCGAATTGCGACCGCCTCGTCTGCGTCAATCGGCGGCCGCTCACACCGCCTACTCGAGGGGAGACGGTAGTACGTAGGTAGGTACGTCGGAGTTTGCAGAGTTCAAGTTTGACATCCGCGGTGTAATGCCGATTGGCAAGACTAAGCGGGTCATTGCCAGCGATCTGCGGCGCTACGGCATTCTCTACAAAGGTCGCGGGTGGTCCTCATCCCGCCTGCGTTGTCTTTCCAAAGTCGACTATGCGACCTCCCGCGGGTGCAATCGTAATCGTCCCGTCCTCGAATTGGCGCCGCGCGTCGCGGGCGGCCGCCCAGTCGCGTCCGATAGTCGGGCGGATACGGTGGCTCCCGTCCCGGGGGGCGACGGCTGCCAAGTGGGTGGCGGCGACATCGCTCGGCGCGACACCGGGGTACAAGATGCATACAATCGGGTCGACGACGCAAGGCCCTTCCTTCTTCAAAAGAGGTTTGCAGTCGCCTCAGTGCCAGTCTTCCCAAGTTCGTTTTCGACGACGATGCGCCGACTACGGCCGATGATGAAGTGGCTCAGGCTCGCCGCCTTCGTGTGGCTGGCGACGCTGGCGGCATGCCAAATTGAGAACAGTCCCAGTCTACTCAAGGTCTGTCTGGGTTGGCTTTGCTCCGCGCTGTTTGCGTAGCGCTGTCGAGATATCTTTGAGTCCTCTTTTGAGTCCTCGACGTCTTTGAGTCCTCCTGAATCGCATTTTTTTTCGCCCGGCCTCAGCCGGGCGACACCCTACTAGGAGAGCTCGGCGTGCGTGCGTGCGTACGTGCGTGTGTGCGTCCGTCACGCACTCAGATCTCGGCGTTGGAAAGTCGTAGAGCGGAGATCTTGGGCTCTACGGATAGGTCTCGACTCACTGATCATTTCGCTAAGAGGTTTCGAAATTCAAAAGTTTGAATTGCGCGAGCTACAGTAACCCGAAAGTCAAAACGCAAAACGACTCTAACTCGCTCGGTCTCACGTCGTAGAGCGGCAATCGACACGTCAGGTGAAAGCTCTCGACGTGCTCTTTCATGCCGCAGCAGCAAGTCTTTCAATTACGCAAACACGCACAGCAGAAACGCCATTCTTGAGATTCTTGCACTAAAGCGTTCCAACTCGTGCAACTTGCGTCGTAGAGAGACAAGCTCGAGTCAATTGGATAGCTATCATTTGTCCTCCCATCGGTCCAAACTTAAAAATTTGAATTTCGCGAGTTACAGCAACTCGAAGGTGCAAAAGCACAACACGGCTCTAACTCGCTCGTCTTATGTCGCAGAGCAGCAATCGACACGTCAGGTGAAAGCTCTCGGCGTGCTCTTTCATGCGGCAGCAAGAAATTTTCAATAACGCAAACACGCACCGCAGAAAACGCCATTCTCGAGGATTTATCACTAAGTTCGCTCAAACTCGCTCAACTTGCGTTTTGGATAGACGATCTCGAGCTCATTAGATAGCTCTCGACTCACTGATCATTTGTTCTCGCATCGGTCGAATCCTAAGCACTTGAATTTCGCGATTTACAGTAACCGAAGGTCGAAAACAGAAAAAGGCTCTACTCACTCGTCTTACGTCGTAGAGTGGTAATCGACACGTCAGTTGAAAACTCTCGACGTGCTCTTTTATGCGGCAGCAACAATTTTTTACATTGTGCAAACACGCACCACGGAAGACGCCATTCTTGATATTTTAACAATAAAATTGCTCTAACTCGCTCAAATTGCATCGTAGAGAAGAGAGACGATGTCGAGCTCTGTGCATAGCTCTCAAATGCCCTCTTTTATGCTCTGTCAAATGTTTGCCTAAACTTCGACAAGTTTTTGTCACTTTTTTCTAAGCGTTGCTTGAAAGAAGGATTTTCTTGCTCTAAATACCAAATCCCGGTCGATATTGCATTCAATATTGCTATGCAATACCCTCTTGCGAAGTGGGAGCTCGTGGCGGAGCTATATGGGCGATGAGCTCTCAAACTCTCTGCAGAAAGAACGCAACTCTTTGCAATGTCAGTCAGAATGCAAACTCAGCTTTTTACGACCGGACCTTGTTGTGACAAGAGTGAAAGTCTTTGCCTAAAATCACACGTGTATCATCATCATCATGTATCATCAATCACGTCATCAAATTATATGTGTTAGCGCCAACCGGTCACGGGAATGGGGAGATGATATACGACACACTCTAGGGGGGGGGGTGGGGGGCAGTCTGTGACCTCCTGGTGAGAAGGGGGTTGAACGACTAACAAGCTACGTATTTAAAAGTTAAGTTTTTTTCTGATGAGGACATTGAATAGCAACATTGATTTCGCCCGTGATTCTAAAGTATTCTAAAGCTCATTTATATTTATTTAATATATTTAGAAGATCATGATTTTAGGCAACGCCTTTAAGAAGTGACAACAAGCTCCGGTATTAAAAAGTTGAGTTTGTATTCTGACTGACATTGCATTGAGTTGTGTTCTTTCTGCAGAGAGTGCGAGAGCTCATCGCCCGAATTGCTCCGCTTCACGAGCTCCCCCTTCGCAAGGGTGTATTGCTTAGCAATATTGATATCGCCCGGGATTTGGTTTTTAGAGCAAGAAGATCGCTCTTTCAAGCAACGCATTTAAAAAAGTGACAAAAACTTGTCAAAGTTTAGACAAACATATGGCAGAGCACAAAAGAACGCACTATGAGCAATCAAGCCGTATCGTACTTCTGTCCATGGAGCAAAACGAAGTTCATTTCTCTTGGCGCGTCTAGTACGTAGCAAGCCTTGGAATGACGTGCCGAGTGTCGCTGTAATTGCAACATGAGCAATTCAGAAAGTTCCAGAGTAAAACTCAAAACTATTGTTTCTGTGATGCGTGTTTTAGTCAATTACAGAAGGTTTGCTGACACATGAAAGAGCACGCCGAGAGCTTAAAATTGACGTGTCGATTGCCGCTCTATGACGTAACACGAGCGAGTTAGAGCCGTTTTGTGCTTTTGCACCTTTGGGTTACTGTAACTCACGAAATTCAAATATTCAAGTTTCGCAAATAATCCGTGAGTCGTGAGCTACCCACTGAGCTCGAGACCGTCTCTCTACGGCACAAACTGAGCGAGGTTAGAGCGATTTTAGTGTTCGAATCTCGAGAATTGCGTTTCCCGTGGTGCGTGTTTGCGCAACGTTAAAAATTGTTGATGCCGCATAAAAGAACACGTCGAGAGCTATCCGAGGTGCTCAAGATCACCTCTCCACGACGCAAGACAGACGAGTTAGAGCCGTTTTCCGTTTTAGACCTTCGGGTTACTGTAACTCACAAATTTCAAATTTTTTAGTTTCGACCAATGAGAGAAGAAATGATCAGCGAGTCGAGAGCTATCCACTGACCTCGAGATTGTCTTTCTACGACGCCAACTAAGCGAGTTGGACCGCTTTTAGTGCTAAAATCTCGAGAATGGCGTTTTGCGCTGTGCGTGTTTGCGTAATTGAAAGACTTGTTGCTGGCACATGAAAGAGCACGTCGAGAGCTTTTACCTGACGTGTCGATCGCCGCTCTACGACGTAAGACGAGCGAGTTAGAGCCGTTTTGCATTTTGACTTTCGGGTTACTGTAGCGCGCGCAATTCAAACTTTTGAATTTCGAAACCTCCTAGCGGAATGATCAGTGAGTCGAGGCCTATCCGTAGAGCCTAAGATCTCCGCTCTGCGACTTTCCAACGCCGAGATCTGGGAGCGTTACGGACGGACGCACGCACGCACGCACGCACGCCGAGCTCTCGTAGGGTGTCGCCCGGCTGAGGCCGGGCGAAAAAAATTGGCAACATTTTGACAAACGTTTAACAGAGCACAAAAACACATTACGAGCAATCAACCGTGTCGCGGGTCTCACCATGTTGCAAAAGGAAGCTTGTCTTTCCTTACGTGCGTGTTTCAGTAATTAGCAAACTTATGTCAGGAGACGAAAGAGTGCGTTGTGAGCCTTTGAATGACGTGCCGGCCGAGTGTCGCTGTAACCGATTTAGGGATATTCCACTACAATACAAAAAATATTGTTTTATGTAATGCGTGTTTTAGTAATTGAAAAATGTTTGCTGACACATGAAAGGGCATGTCGAGAGCTTTCAACTGACGTGCCTATTGCCGCTCTGCGCCTCTCTTCAAATTTTTGAGTTTCGACCTGTGGAAGACAAATGATCAGCGAGTCGAGAGCTAGTCAACGAGTTTGAGATCGTCTCTCTACGACGCAAGTTGAGCGATTATAATGTTATTATCTCAAGAATGGCGTTTTCCGTGGCGCGTGTTTGCGTAATGGTAAGAATTGTTGCCGCCGCATGAAAGAACACGTCGAGAGCTTTCACCTGAAGTGTCGATAGGATGCTCTACGACGCAAGACGAGCGAGTTAGAGCCGTTTCCCGTTTTGGACCTTCGGGTTACTGTAACTCGCGAAATTCAAATTATTTAGTCTCGACCATGGGAAAGCTACCCGATCAGTGAGTCGAGAGCTATCGTTTGAGCCCAAGATCGTCTCTCTACGACTTTCCAACGCCGAGATCCGAGAGCGTCACGCACGCACACACCGACGCACGCACGGCCGCACGCACGTCAAGCTCTCGTAAGGTGTCGCTCGGCCGAGGCCATGCGAAACAAGCTGTGTGTGTAAAAAGTTCAACCTATACTTTGTGTCTGTCAAATGTTGGTGAACAGTATAGTGAACTTTGTACACATCGTTAGCCGCATCTGGAGAAAGTGTCTTGAGAATGTGTACTTTAATGCCAAGTGAAGCTATCCCCACGATACGGTTGTCTGTACAGCTGATCTGAAGCTCAGTGATATCGCCGCGTTCGCTATATGTTATCGGCATGATACGACGCCGTTTATCTGATGTTTCCTACCTGTGTGAAAGCGTCACATCCAACAAAAGACTTGCCAAAAGTTTGGTGCGAGCGAATTCCTGTGTTCAGCGTACGCATTTCTGTTTCCGAGTGCACATTCATCATTATCATCAATAAACATCTGTTCTGGCCATCAGACGAGAATCTCGATTTTGACATTTAGTTAAAATTTTAATTCTAAATATCTCGAAATTGGAATTTATTAAAAATGTAAAACTATGTCACAAATTCTTATTGGCATATGGCCTTACCATTTCCGCGTTCAAATTTGTTAAAAACGACGTTCTATTTTTTTGTTGATTTATGGAATTTTGAAAAATAATCACGTATTTCTATAAAATTCCATAATTGCAAAAAAATTTCTCTTGCGTTACAAATTATCCGCAGTCTATACTCTTTCCATTTCTGAAGAAATTTCGCCACTATATCATCAGGTGAAAAAGTCGATATTCGACATTTCCATATTTTGATTGAAAATATCTCGAAGTTGCAATTTTTAAAAACTGCAAAACTATGTCACAAATCCTTATTGGCGTTACGACCTTTCCATTTCTGCATTCACATTCGTCAATAAATGACGTTTAATTCTTGTCATTTTATGAAATTTTGACAAATAATCGCGTTTTCTATTAAATTCCACAATTGCAAAAAATTTCTTTTGTGTTACAAATTATCCGCGATCTATGCTCTTTCCATTTCTGAAGAAATTTTGCCGCTACATTATCAGGCGAAAAAGTCGATTTTCGACATTTTTATATTTTAATCGTAAATATCTCGAAAATGCGAAATTAGCAACAGAAACGGACATCGGATCCGTACTCAGCGACCTCGACTCTACTTGACCACATATGTCACATTCTTTACTTCGGTGGCACGGACACACAGACACACAGACAGACAGACAGACAGACAGACATTGTCATCCGTATATATATATGTCACAGGCCATGGCCGTCTTCAGGCCGTGGCCGTCTAGACGGCTTTGGTCTGGTCGTTCAGGCCGTGGCCGTCTTTTCGAGCAGAAGACGGCCGTGGCCTGATGCGTCAGGCCACAGCCGTCTAGACGTCCACGGCCTGATGCGTCAGGCCATGGCCGTCTTTTCCCTTCTCTGTTAGTTTCCGACATAGTATATTCCTTCCAGTCCAGGCTATGCTTAGGCTCGCCCTGCGCCCACAATGCACAAGAGTCAGTCGCCGTCGCAGTCTGGCGGGTCGAAACTTAACTTAACTAGGCTAGGCTTAACGCGACCGGTGACCGACTTCGGGGCGCGCGGAGCGCGCCCTGAAGTTGGTGGTCGCGCTAAGCCTCAGTTGAGACCCGCCAGGCGCGACGCCGGCCGAGTTTTAGTGCAAACCTCAAGTGGAATAAACACACCTCCATCTACTTCACCTCCTGCTTAGGCCTGCTGTGCCCCGTCCCTGCAAGCGCTTGTAACAGCTGACACTCTGAAAGACGGCTATGGCCTGGTCCATCAGGCCATGGCCGTCTTTTCGAGCAGAAGACGGCCATGGCCTGACGCATCAGGCCAACGCCGTCTAGACGGCCACGGCCTGATCGACCAGGCCAAAGCCGTCTAGACGGCGATGGCCTAAAGACGGCCATGGCCTGCAACATATATGTTGCATCCACTTTCCGCAATCCAGCCAGATTGCGCAATCTGGAGGGTTTCCCTCCAGACTACGCAATATGGCGCGTTCTGGAGGGGGGCCCCTCCAAACCGCGCAATATCTGGTCGGCGGGGCTCAGCAGGCCTGAGCAGGAGGTGAATTAGATGGAGGAGTGTTCATCCCACTTACAGTTTGCACTAAAACTCTGTCGACGTCGCGCCTGGCGGGTCGAAAACTGAGGCTTAGCGCGACCACCAACTTCAGGGCGCGCTCCGCGCGCCCTGAAGTCGGTCACCGGTCGCGTTAAGCCTAAGCTTCGACCCGCCAGACTGCGACGCCGACTAGACTCTTGTGATCCGTCTCTGGGCGCAGGGCGAGCCTAAGCATAGCCTGATATGAAAGGAAACAACTTCCTGGCAGAAGAATTGTACGTAAAAGTTAAAGAATTCAACGTTCTAGCAGCTGATTGCACATTCTGGAGGGGCTGCCCTCCAGAACGCACCATATTGCGCAGTTTGGAGGGGCACCCCTCCAGATCGTGCAATATTGCACATGTCTGTTGGTGTTGGTTTGTTTTTTTGTTTGTGTGTGTGTGTGTGTGTGTGTGTGTGTGTGTGTGTGTGTGTGTGTGTGTGTGTGTGTGTGTGTGTGTGTGTGTGTGTGTGTGTGTGTGTGTGTGTGTGTGTGTGTGTGTGTGTGTGTGTGTGTGTGAGAGAGAGAGAGAGAGAGAGAGAGAGAGAGAGAGAGAGAGAGAGAGAGAGAGAGAGAGAGAGAGAGAGAGAGAGAGAGAGAGAGAGAGAGAGAGAGAGAGAGAGAGAGAGAGAGAGAGAGAGAGAGAGAGAGAGAGAGAGAGAGAGAGAGAGAGAGAGAGAGAGAGAGAGAGAGAGAGAGAGAGAGAGAGAGAGAGAGAGAGAGAGAGAGAGAGAGAGAGAGAGAGAGAGAGGAGAGAGAGAGAGAGAGAGAGAGAGAGAGAGAGAGTGTGTGTGTGTGTGTGTGTGTGTGTGTGTGTGTGTGTGTGTGTGTGTGTGTGTGTGTGTGTGTGAGAGAGAGAGAGAGAGAGAGAGAGAGAGAGAGA
Source organism: Linhomoeus sp. GSCO2_2 (assembly GCA_030248115.1). NCBI lineage: Eukaryota > Metazoa > Nematoda > Chromadorea > Monhysterida > Linhomoeidae > Linhomoeus > Linhomoeus sp. GSCO2_2. The sequence continues at coordinate 5,156 of JASAMZ010008318.1, read as the reverse complement.
GAGAGAGAGAGAGAGAGAGAGAGAGAGAGAGAGAGAGAGAGAGAGAGAGAGAGAGTGAGAGAGAGAGTGAGAGAGAGAGAGAGAGAGAGAGAGAGAGAGAGAGAGAGAGAGAGAGAGAGAGAGAGAGAGAGAGAGAGAGAGAGAGAGAGAGAGAGAGAGAGAGAGAGAGAGAGAGAGAGAGAGAGAGAGAGAGAGAGAGAGAGAGAGAGAGAGAGAGAGAGAGAGAGAGAGAGAGAGAGAGAGAGAGAGAGAGAGAGAGAGAGAGAGAGAGAGAGAGAGAGAGAGAGAGAGAGAGAGAGAGAGAGAGAGAGAGAGAGAGAGAGAGAGAGAGAGAGAGAGAGAGAGAGAGAGAGAGAGAGAGAGAGAGAGAGAGAGAGAGAGAGTGTGTGTGTGTGTGTGTGTGTGAGAGAGAGAGAGAGAGAGAGAGAGAGAGAGAGAGAGAGAGTGTGTGTGTGTGTGTGTGTGTGTGTGTGTGTGTGTGTGTGTGTGTGTGTGTGTGTGTGTGTGTGTGTGTGTGTGTGTGTGTGTGTGTGTGTGTGTGTGTGTGTGTGTGTGTGTGTGTGTGTGTGTGTGTGTGTGTGTGTGTGTGTGTGTGTGTGTGTGTGTGTGTGTGTGTGTGTGTGTGTGTGTGTGTGTGTGTGTGTGTGTGTGTGTGTGTGTGTGTGTGTGTGTGTGTGTGTGTGTGTGTGTGTGTGTGTGTGTGTGTGTGTGTATATATCTATATATATCTATATATATATATATATATATATATATATATATATATATATGTATATGAGTAATAATAATGTATTGCTCTAGTAGAAATATATGTGAAGAAAATATATGTGCAAGTACCGATTTATGTGTAGAAGTGCCGCTTATGTGCGCAAGTACCAGAATATATGTGGAAGTGCCGATTTATATGTGACGTGTCCCGTTTTATATGTGACCCGTCATTTTCCCCCATGTAATCTAGGTACATGCATGCATGTAATTGCATAAGTGCATAGGTACAGCATTTCACAATCTGCAAAACCATTTCGATACATACAATCACAAGGTAGCACGAACAAGCTCCCACTTCGCACAAAGCACGCCGGCTCAGCCAATTCAATTTTATCGCATCCTTTCTCTATTGCCTGTTGTCATCAGAGGTCTGATTACAAGGTGTTCCCTCGGCAACGTGAAACCAGGCGTAAACGGCCCAAATTGCCACCTAAATCGAACACGTCAAACTGTGGATGAAAAGTCTGTGTTGAATCATGGCAAATGATGTGATGTGAGGATTCATCCAGGCGCGCAATTCGGAGAAGACCACGTAACTTTCGCAGCCGCTTGAAATGAGCTCATACAGTAATCAAGTACCGCGCGCATTGAGAGCCATTTCGCAAGCAAAGGTTTCAGTCAATTTGCGATTACAGAACGACATAGAGGTACTTGGCGTTTCAAACTTCAAATTCCGCTGGGAACTATTCTGGTGACTCTAGTCTTTTCAGCAAAAGGGAGTATCAGGCCAAGCGTCTTCTTTCTGCACAAAGAGCTGGTGACAAACATCAGCACCGGACTAGAAAGTGTGAACATGTCTCCAAAGATGGACCATAGCAGCCAGTTGTAGCTGCTGAGCAGCCAGGCAGGCCACTGGCTGGTGGAGCTGAAGGAGGCCACAGCTTCCCCAACAGCTATTCAATGGATTCTCGTCAGATTTTGCCTTTCTATCATATCTCTTGTCTTACCATGCCTTATCTTGCACATCTCTATCACATCTCTTATTTCATCCTGTCTCATCCTACATAGCTCTATCGTATCTCTTTAAGTATGTATTTTGCCTTGTCTTACCTTACCTTTCGATCTTTTGTAGGAAGCCATCATTTGGCATGCCGCATCTTATTTCACGTTTCTTACTTGTAATGTCTAATCTTGTCGCATTTTATCTTGTAGTAATCTTCAAGTCAAAGCTCGCATGTAACCTGAACGGGTTAGGCAGTTCCTTGATCAACTGCATGGCAACAGATGTGGCCAGCAGCGTCATAGTGATTCCATTGCAGAAGCCGACAATTGCCAAGTTGATTTGCGCCCTGTCAACTGGCATATTAGATTCCATCCTGTGTCGCCAGTAGGCCGCAAACTGCAGAGATGACAGGGCGGCGAAAATCACAACACAGAGGGTGGAAAACAGTGCTGTTGTTGCAAAAGCGATCTGAAAATAGCGGAATTGAATAAACTGCTTGCACGTTCTTTTACTTAAACAAGCTGTGTGTGTAAAAAGTTCAACCTATACTTTGTGTCTGTCAAATCTTTGTGAACAGTGCAGTGAATCTATACACATCATTAGCTGCACCTGTGGGTTGGTGTGGTTTGGGTTTGGTTTTTTTGTGTTTGGTTTGGTGGGGTTGTGTGGGTTGTTGGGTGTTGGTGTTGGTGTGTGATTTGATTTTTTTTCTTATTGTTGGGTTTTTGTAGTGTTGGTTTTTTTTGTGGCTTTTTGTGCAGGTTGTTGTGCTATTGGCTGCTTGTGTTCGCTGTTTGGTATGGTTTTTTTTGTTTCTCTGTGTGGTTATATTTATTGGTTTGGTGGGCGTTCTGCGTTCGGATGTTTGTTTGGGTGTTATCGAGCTGTTCTGTTGTGTTTTTTATTTTTTTTTTCTTATCTCTTGGAGTCTATAATTGAAATTGTCAATAAGTAGAACATCCCCATGGCCCACTTAAGGGTCGCCTCGCGCCCCCTACGGACGTGAGGCGGCCCTTAGCCGGGTGGCGTGACCCCCCATGGCCCACTTAAGGGTCGCCACGCGCCCTATAGGGACGGCAGGCGCTCATAAGTGGGGTCAAAGGTGGGACGTGTGTGTACTGGGTGGCATGACCCCTTATGACCGCCACGCACCCTATAGGGACGGCAGGCGCCATAAGTGGGGGGAGGGGCCCATGGCCCTGCTTATGGCCACCCTCCTCGAGGCGGGCGGTCACAAGTGGGGCAATGGGGACGTGTGTACTGGGTAGCGTCCAAAAGTACTGCTGTCTCATTATTACAGATTTTCTCCCCCGATGAGTGGAGGCGTTCAAATGTACAAGGGGCCTACTAATAGCCGCACCGTGCGTGTCTGTGCTGTTGGTGTGTGTGTGTGCTGAGAGTCGTCCATATTATGTACAGCTAGTACGGCCGACGCTTTACAGGCTTTCCCGTGGCAAACACCTGGCCAACACCGGGGTCGTTCTGCGTTGCGCTTTCTACGATTGAGAGCGCAGCAATCGCGCGCCTTCATCCCAGTATGGCTCTCTGGCCGAAGCCAAGCGGCGCAAAGGCCTGCGTGTGAGTCAGTCGTTCGATTGCGGATCCATTGAAGCCAGCCTCTCTTAGTTTCTCACTCAGCAGCATTTCCTCTACCGTCGTTGTAGCGACGTTGGCTTGGCACTGGCGACCGAGGAGCGAGGAGTCTTCTGCAAGTGGGTCCTGCCTGTCGGCAAATGGAGGCGGTGAGTAGGTGCATAATTAGTGATTTGAACCAGCTTCGATTCTCACTACCCCGTACTTTCAGCAGCAGCAGCAGTACCTCACCGCCGCCACCATCAGGGCGCTTCATGAGATCGATTCGACGGCGACCCCGACCTGCTGGAGGATGGGCTACGCCTCCGGCAGCGGCCAGCGCATCCAGCTGCACGCCGTCGCCTTTGTCAACGGCCGAAAGGTCGAGGCCTGCAGCAAGAGGTTCGAGAGCCAAGCGGCCGCCGTCGCCAGCCTCAACCAGAACTTCGCCATGAGCGTGACCAATGTCGCTCACAGACCCGGTTCAAAGGGACGGCGAGTGGAGTCGACGGAGGACGACGGCGACGGCGATCAGCCGGGACGCAAGGCTAGCCGCCAGTCGTCATCTGCATCGGCGGAGGCGGTTGCGACGGAGACAGTCCAGTCAGGGCTGCCTGAAGAGCAGACGGATCCGCCTTCTCCACGCCCCTCTGCCGAGCTGCCGGCGGCCGATGAGGCGAGGGAGCTGGAGGGCCTTCGATCGGAGGTGGCTGCGCTGCGAGCGGAGCGCGAGGAGCTGGTGGCCGCCCACGACATCGAGATGCGGCACCTGCGGGAGGAGAAAGCCGCTCTTGAGCGAGACTCCGAGGAGCAGCTTCTGAGCGCAGTGACAGCGGCTGCTCTCGGCAGGAGTGAGGTAGGATGACAGAGTCTGATGGGAACAGCCGACGCTAAATGCACGAGAAGGAAGCTAGTTGCATAATGCAGGCGGAGCGAGGGACGCTCTTCAGTCCCGTGGAGCGGCGATTCGCCGAATCGAAGGAGAGCGTCGAGATGGAGCGCGGGAAGGCGGGCGACACGTGCCAGAACTGCGCCAACGACCGGCGGGCCCTGCAACAGGCCCTTCAGCGCCTCATAATGGAGCGGGGCCAATCGAGCCGTCGCTTCGACGTCGGCGCCACGCACATCATCGCCGAGGTGGTGCGCACCATCGTCGACGGCGGCGTGTCGAAGACGGCGGCCGACGAGTGGGGACACAGAGCGCGCATGTACATGCTCGGACTCCGATCTGGGAATTGCGTGCCTCCCATTCCTCGTCCTGAGTGATGGAAAGGAGCATGACTGTCATACCAAGCCGCCTGTGTATCAGACATGCACATCAGACCAGAAACAGCTGTATTTGTGAACGTAAATATCAATGTGAATGTAAAGGAAGAAATATCGAAAATGGGCCTTCCCTGTATCGCCGTCTCCATCACGCTTCTGATCTGCGACCGAAGAGCCGACGTCGACGACCTGCGCGCTGTGGCCAGCGACGAGTCGGCTAGCAGCGTTCGACGTGTCCTGTGGGCCCCTGCCGACTGCCCGGCCGAGGCGCTCCGCCAACTGCCGGCGACTGTGTCCCGCGTCCAGACCATGCACTGCTGCTTCCCCTGCGACCTGAGGCGGGATATACGGCGGCGTCCGAGCGAGTGCAAGTGCCCCAGACAAGCGGCGCCATCTCTCTACCTTCCAAGCCCTCCGCCAGTCGACGGGGCGACGACGACGACGACGCCACCGACGAACCGATCCATGAGGGAAGCGACGACGACGACGGCGGCGGCGGGCGAACCTCCTTCTTCTTGGACGGCGGCCGAGCTGACGGCGGAAGGGGTCGACTGGCTGGCGCTGGCGACTGGAGCTTCCGGCTATGTCCTGCTGGCACTTCTCCTCG
>JASAMZ010008317.1:20000-30311 GCA_030248115.1 Linhomoeus sp. GSCO2_2 | reverse complement strand
TTGTACTTCGTTCAGTTACGTATTGCTGTAGGCTTCGTGTTGCGTTACAGCAGACCCTGCCGCACGAACAGCTTCTGCGACACTGATGAAGGCCAACGAAGCCACGAAGTGAGGAAGAGTAATCAAGTCTCAGTTATCTTCTGCATTTGCCTAAATCCGTATTGAGACGACAGCGCGGTGGCACACTGAGGCTGATCGGGAAAGCGCGACAAGGCTCTTCGTGTCTAATCAAGAGTCACAGAGGTGAGAGGTATGCCTAAAATTCATATATGGTTCACCAGAATCGAACACAGAGAGGCTGCAGTAGTTCTCTAATAGGCGCCTAACACCATTGGATGATTCATCGCAAATATCAGCATGTGCGTTTGAATAGTCACGTTTTGACGGGCCAGCAAGGCGCCCGCTGACCGGTCACGCAAATGCAAATTCGCGAGATCGAACGAATACATACAGGCACCGTAAATCACTGTCGCTCGTCCGTTCCCCGGTGGAAGAACATGCAGTAACTCGTTTGTCGTTTGGTTGACAAGAATCCTCTGACTCATACGCGAGCGTTGCTGTTGTCGCGCGCTGCGAGCTCCACAACCTCGACTATAGGTCGTTTGCGGCAGCCCAAACGCACGACGAGTTTTGCAGAGAGCGACTTCATAAGACGCCGATAGGGTTAGGTCTGAATAAGTGCCTCCAAATTCTGAATGAGTGCCCCCAAAATTCTGAATGAGTGCCCCCAAATCCTGAATGAGTGCCCCCCAGGACATAGAGGTGCGCTACTTCCACGGCCGCAGTGTTTATTCCACTTGCAGTTTGCACTAAAACTCGGCCGGCGTCGCGCCTGGCGGGTCGAAAACTGAGGCTTAGCGCGACCACCAACTTCAGGGCGCGAAGTCGGTCGCCGGTCGCGTTAAGTCTAAGCTTCGACCCGCCAGACTGCGACGTCGACTGACTCTTGTGCATTGTGGGCGCAGGGCGAGCCTAAGCATAGCCTGATTTCAAAGGGAAATCTTGCTTGGCGGTATAGGGATCGAACACGGTAAAACGACTCTCACAGACGAGATTCTTGGCCCCGCGGCTGTATCCACAACGTGATTAGATGGACGCCACACTTAGAACATTGGGGGCACTCATTCAGAATTTGGAGGCACTCATTCAGACTTTGGGGGCACTCATTCAGAACTTGGGGGCACTTATTTCGCCGCGCCTCAGCGCGGCGAGGTGTATATATATGTCGTAGGAGGAAGTGCAATCCAGGGAGAAGCGCAATCTTCGCTGGAAAACGACCGATTGCACCAAATCCCGGAAGAAGTGCAATCTCGCTGCGCGCGGCGCGCCCGCCGGCCGCCCGCCGCTCGTCTATTAGACGCAGTGGCCCCCACCTGCTGCCACCACGCGTGAAGACGAGCCCCCCCCCCCCCCCCCCCCCCCCTCTTCGGCCAGGCCGCTTGTGTATTAGATACGCCCCCCCCCCCTCTCCAAGCGTCTCTCTTTACTGCAAGAAGCTGCTGGACATGGAAATCTCCCTTCCCTTTCACTTTATCTGTTGAGCTGGCGAATGGCAATCGCCATCACGTTAGCAAAACGTCGTGCACTGTCGCGGCAAAGTTAACGGTGCAAATCCGCCGTGGTGGTAGCGTTTGCGAGCCAATTTCAAGCTATGCCTTGTCATGTCGCAATACTTCCGAAGCCAGTGCTAATTCTGTCGATGCTGGATGTGATTCGCGTTTCGCCGTGAAAACAGCGCAACATTTCCCGGATTGGCACCGTGAACTTGACCGCGACAGTGTACGACGTTGTGCTAACGTGATTGATGGCCATTGACATTCGCCAGCTCAGCCGATAAAGTAAAGTGAAAGACGACTTCCAGCAGCTTCTTGCTGTGAAGAGAGACGCGTCTGAGAATTGGTGAGGGGGGGGGGGGGTCGTCTGGTATCTAATACACAAGCGACCTGGCCTGAAGAGTGGGGGGGGGGGGTCGTCTTCACGCGTGGTGGCAGCAGGTGGGGGCTACTGCGTCTAATAGACGAGCGGCGGGAGGGAGGGGGGTGCGCCGCGCGCAGCGAGATTGCACTTCTTCCGGGATTTGGTGCAATCGGTCGTTTTCCAGCGAAGATTGCGCTTCTCCCTGGATTGCACTTCCTCCTACGACATATACGAATGACAATGTGTGTGTGTCTGTCTGTCTGTCTGTCTGTCTGTGTGTGTGTGTTTCCGTCGCACCGAAGTAAAACATATGGCATATGTGGTCAAGTAGAGTCGAGGTCGCTGAGTACGGATCCGATGTCCGTTTCTGTTGCTAATTTCGCATTTTCGAGATATTCGCAATTAAAATTCGAAAATGTCGAAAATCGGCTTTTTCGTCTGACGCGCTAGCCGAGAAATTTCTTCAGAAATGGAAAGAGCATGGACCGAGGATAATTTGTGACACAAAAGAAATTTGTTTGCAAAGTTGGAATTTAATAGAAATACGCGATTATTCGTCAAAATTGCATAAATTGACTAAAATACAACGTCATTTATTGAGGAATGTGAATGCAGAAATGGAAAGGTCGTATGCCAATAAGAATTTGTGACATAGTTTTGCAGTTTTTAAAAATTGCAATTTCGAGATATTCTCAATCAAAATATGGAAATGTAGAGAATCGACTTTTTCACGTGATGACACAGCGGCGAAATTTCTTCAGAAATGGAAAGAGTATAGACGGCGGATAATTTGTAACGCGAGAGAAATTTTTTGCAAATATGGAATTTAATAGAAATACGTGATTATTTTTTCAAAATTCCATAAATTAACAAAATAGAACGTCGTTTTTTGACGAATTAGAACGCAGAAATGGTAAGGACGTATGCCAACATTAATTTGTGACATAGTTTGAAAAATGCGTACGCTGAACACAGGAATTCGCTCGCACCAAACTTTTGGCAAGTTTTTTTGTTGGATGTGACGTTTTCACACAGGTAGGAAACATCAGATTAACGGCGTCGTATCATGCCGATAACATATAGCGAACGCGGCGATATCACTGAGCTTCAGATCAGCTGTACAGACAACCGTATCGTGGGGATAGCTGCACTTGGCATTAAGGTACACACTGTCAAGACACTTTCTCCAGATGCGGCTAACGATGTGTACAAAGTTCACTATACTGTTCACCAAAATATGACAGACACAAAGTATAGGTTTAACTTTTTACACACACAGCTTGTTCAGATATAGCCTGCCGGTAGTGCTGCAAATCTGCGATGGCATCCCTGCGAGAGCTACAGCTGTTTGCCGCGTGGGCAGCTTTCTGCTGCCACTTCATGACGTCAACTACAGCTGTGCCACCAGGAAACTTCACAGCAGCGGTGAATTAGAGTGGTGGCTGCGGTTGGTAGGCAGAAACAATGTGAAACCTTTCAGGAGAAAGCCAAATGTGATCATGGGCGTTACACCTGCATCGTTGACGACGTCCGCGTCCCGTCAGGCTGCCACTGTCACTGCTACGATGGGTGGGACGGCATCCACTGTGACAGGTCATGGGGCGCAGAAATTCAGTGTTTGTGCTCTGCTGTGTGGTTTGGTTTGCTTGCAGCGCGCTGTGACGCTACGTTCGTTTCAAAAAGTGGATGACAAGTCTTGTTTTCAAGGCGCCAGTGCGTCCACGGCAAACGGAGTCTCCTCTACGAGACATGCACCTGTCGCGACTTCGAGGGGGACAAACTGCGCTTCTGGGGCGAGTTTTGCCAGTACCCATACTGCGACCACGGCTACCACTTCTGCAACATCATGAACCCCCTCCAGTGTCACTGCCTTTGCAGCGACGGCTGGGGAGGAGACCACTGCGAGAGTGAACTCCTGCCGTCTTCGGGGGACGGCTTCTCTTTTAAGAACGGTATGTAGACTAGATAATACACCCTCCGTAAAATGCCGAAAGAACGCCGCACGTCCAAATCGAAGCTTAAAGTGTCACTGATGTTTCTGGAACAATGAGCGCTCATCTTCTATGGACTATGGTGCACCAAAACAGCGGCCGTGTTCCAGCTCTTTACTACGGCTTGCCAATTCTGCTGATCGGCCTGTACGTTGTGGTGATGATTTCGCTTGCCTTCTGCATCCACAACTGCAGCCGGAGGCGACGCAGAAGGGAGAATGGTAGGTACGGAAGTATGGCTGCATTATGTATGTCTGCATGCCGAACATTGCGAAAGGATTTTGCGTGTACCTACAGGGTGGTCAAATAAAAGTGAGAACACCAGCTTTGCAGCCTCCGTTCTCAAGCGCGTCTGCACTGACCGCGCTCAAAATTGTGCGTGCGATACTACAGGGTGTTCTTTCTTGACAAACTGTGCAAATATCATACAATTCGATGGAACGAGTAATAAATAGCGACATTTTGCGCAACATCATGCCGAAAATCAGGTGCGATGTTTTGCAACCGAGGAAGAGGACGCCATCAAGGATGACCACCGTCACCATCTCATCCTCGGTTGAGAAGCGTCGCACCCGATTTTCGACATGATGTTGCGCAAAATGGCGCTATTTGTTATTCGTTGCATCGAATTGCATGAAATTTGGGCAGTTTGTCGAGAACACTATCTCATGTACAGTTTTGAACGCGATTAGGCCAGCCAGACACGCTTGAGAACAGGTGCTGCAAATTTGGTATTCTCACTTTTGTTTGACCACCCTGTAGATATGCACCAAAATGTGCTAGACTTGTTCGTGTTGCAATCATGTACAGGGCGTTTTTTTAGACGGCCACATTTTGAATGCTAGTAACTTGCGGTAGCGTCGCCGGTCAAACCTGAAATTTTCACAGTCGAAAGACCAAACCTGCGCAATTTTTCTGCCCTTGGTCCGACAAATCTATCTTGCATATGTCAAAATCTTCGGCGTGTTAACTTTGGGCCCGGATTTTTGACGACTAAATCTGCTTGGCAAACTGTTACTTGTCCACCCCTTGACCGATTCCATTAAGATGAACGGCGTTTTTTATAGGGCACACGATGAGCTTTTATTTGACTTATAAGCCGAATCGGTAGCACTTGCGGAGCTCGCGTTACGTTGAGTCAAATGCGTGCGCAACTTAGAAACTTGCAGAATTGAGTTGGTCGCCGTCTGCTGGACTTTGATGTCATGTTTCGAGACGGCGTAGCGGCTGCTCCGAAAGAGCTAACGATTGGTTTTGGACATTAATTGAAACCTTATCATGGGTCCTATAACCGCTATTGATTTTAATGGAATCGGTCAAGGAACGGCAAAGTAGCGGCGGCCCGATATGTAACATCCGCCTAGAGGTTGGCCCCAAAATCCAGGCCCAAAGTTAACACGCCGAAAATTATGACATACGCAAGATAAATTTGTCGGACCAACGGTAGAAAAATTGCGCAGGTTTTGTCTTTCGACTGTGAAAATTTCAAGTTTGACCGACAACGCTACCGCAAGTTATTAGCATTCAAAATGTGGCCGTCTAAAAAAAGCGCCCTGCACATGGCGACCGATTGGAGCAAAACTAACTAACCATAGACGATATTATGGAGCGTACAATATGAGTAAACTTAAGATTGATGTAACTTAAACCTAACTTATCTAGCTTCCACTTTGGGATAGGTTTGTTGTATACCGTAAGAATTCTGGAAACTTTACAACTCCGTCATTAACTTCTTCGCAGAAAGGTGGGACTCGGTGTCGCGATCAACAGAACGCTCGACAACATCGACCAAGTCAACTGAGAGGCTGACTTGATACAACCTTGACGAAGGTTGACGAAGGTTTCTGAAGAAGACGAGAGAGGAGACAGTTTCCTTCCACAATCCAGTTACCCGGATTTGCTCTACGCAATCCCTGGTGTTAGTGTAGATAGCGCAGTGTACATAGTATCGCATGCTGGTGGTGCTCTCAATGTATGGGGTCCGTTCATTCGTTAATCAGGGAGGGTGCGTCAGATCGTTATGCATACCGCTACCGCGTGCATACGGCTACATATGCATGTGCATATTAGGTACTGTATCCGATACACCACATCCCTTTCTCTCTGCGCTGCACTATGAGAGGTACTTGGTCGAGCGACATATGTATCATGGAGAACGTAACGTATGTATTGTAAACACGTGCACGTACAGTATTTGGGTGCTGTGCAGTGCGACAATATGGGCTTCAGGCACTTTCCTAAACAGAATCTCACGCACAGAACGTCGTCAGCCAACGTCACTCTTTGCTGGTTGGCCAGAGGAGAAGGTGTCTTTGTCAAGAACTACATGAACCGCACTCTGAGAAATACCGAAAGAAGCTACCCTACAAGTGGTGACTAAGCCTTTGATTGAGGATAGAAGGTTGTGTAAATTTCACGCCGCTCGATGCCGATTTACGAGCACGGAGCATGGGACCACCCTTCTCGACACGGCTTCGATGCGCCAGACAAGGCGGTCGTCTTACCGTAACGAGCGCGCCCTTGATGGGTCACTTGAGCATCAGTGGGCGCACTGCAGGCAGCTGTTATTGCCAACCGAAGTAGCTTTCCTTCTGTGATTGCTGATTTTAATTCCACTGAGTCAATTGATTCTTCTGCACTGCGCTGATCTGCCTTGACCACATGTGACTGCTAACTCCTGTGTTGTGCAGATCGCTCTTCCAGCCGAGATTGGGAGGTCAGTGGCCATCTGGATGGCGAGATTCGTAGGCGCGGCAACTGTCATCGCTGTCGGAATTCTGGTGGTGGCTTCTGCCAGCCAGCGGTCAACAATCGTGTGGGGCTGTCCCTCTGCAGGTTAGAAGAGAGGAAGTTGGTGGTGAATACGCCTACGTGTAAAGGGTCACTGATTCAACAACCATGCCAAACCCGACTGTGTGACGCACGCTGACGATCGAGAAACAAATTTCGCTGCGATTCCGACAGTGTCGATTTTGAGTTTATGCGCGAAGCTCGCCGTCCTTATGGTGTGCAAGTGGTGAATGTAACGTTCCTTTCGCGCAACGACTCGGCCAAGTTGATGACCAGCAGATACATACATACCATGTGATTATACAGGGTGGCCCAAAAAAAGTGAGACCCCTAACTTTGCGCCCGTGGTTCTCAAGCGTCACCGCACTTACCGAATCCCAATTTGGACGGAACATACTACGGAGTGTTTCTGACGAAGTGCCAAAAGTTCAGACCATTTCACACACTAGAGAGAAAATGGCGTCGTTTTGCGCAAGGTCATGTCGAAAATCGGGTGCAGCATGTTTGCATTGTTGGGGATTCTGCTGCTGCTGCACCTAGGCTTTCTCCAGCTCCATCGCGATCTCCAGCAATGCAAAGCCGCTGCACCCGATTTTCGACATGACCTTGCGCAAAACGACGCCATTTGCTCTCTAGTGAGTGAGATGATCTCAACTTTTGGTACTTCGTCAGAAACACCCTGCAGTATGTCCCATCCAAATTGTGACTCAGTAAGTACGGTGACGCTTGAGAACCGCGGCCGCAAAGCTAGGGGTCTCACTTTTTTTGGGCCACCCTGTAATATGGAACGCGGCATACATATTCCCCCAGTATATTACTTCATGGTGAACACTATTATCAGGGAGCGTTTCCTCCTATTCAATCCTATTCCATTGCATCACTCGGGTCGTAACATCATCTTGATTCCTTTGGCGGAGTAGAAGCTGCCCCTCCACTCGGCCCAAATGATGCCCACATTGGGATTGGCTATGAGGCATTCGTCCTCGTGACTGAAGGGACCGTTGGGGTTGGCCAACAGGCAGTTGAAGTACCAGAACGCCCTGCAAGGGAGACAAAGGTCTTTGCAGCTGCAAGTGAATCAACCAGTGATCGCCGATTTTGCAAAAGCAGCTGTACACCTAGTTCAAATCCAAGACCAAGAGAGCAGCCGAGTCGGTACACCTGCTTTGCTTCATAAAACGTTGCTAGGTACAAATTGCCACTTCACGTTTGTGACCCACCCGCGTAGATCCCGAGCGCAGTTGGTGCCGCTGGTGTCTCGGTCGTGGTCGAAGGTGCTGAAGGCCATGCCCTTGTGAGCCGAGAGGGCGTCGCCCGCGCTTCCTCCCAAGAAGCTTTCCAGCTCCAGGCGGTAACTCTCCGCCGCGCTGCCCACCTGTGACAGAGGTGTGGGCAGATTATTGCGCCGCAGGAAAAAGCTTCGGGAATACTAACATGTAAAGAAATGCTTTAAATAGCGCCGTAAGATTTTTGCCAATTTTGGTCTCTTCTGTTACACAACTGTTGTAAAACAGCGCCACAGGCGAAAATTTCCTGGGAGGGGGAATGGGGGGGGGGGGGCAAGGGCGGTTTGGCCGAATGGGAAGGGGGGGGGGGCGGACGCACAACTCCCCCTCCTACCCTGGATCCGCTACTGACCCAGCGTTGTACCATATGTAGCTAACAATGTGGCAAAGGCAACGACGAACAAAAGCGCTCACCCGGAAGCCGGAGTAGAGGGCGACGGCCGTCTCGCCGCAGCCGACCAAGTCAACGCGAAGTCCGAAAGGCTTGGTGGTCGTCAGCTTGTGAAGCAGACCCAGGCCCATGTGATACTCGCCGGCGACGGAACCGAAGCCCTTCTCGTAGGTGGCGAAGTCTTGGAAGAAGTCGACCGAGCCGTCGAAGCGCCTGAAACGCCGCCACACGACAGCCTCAGCTTTCCAAGTGGATTCCACCGTCTGATTGATCGGCGGCAGATGGGACAAATGGCATATTTCGCTAGAATAAGCTGTTTGCCTAGTGACAGTTGTCTACTTCGTGGCGCCGAATGGGACGTTTTACAGCCATTCTAATGTACATTATTGTCGATCCAACACAGCGCAATTCAAATGGCAATGCTCCCACTTTTGGACCACCGTCCATCCCCCTCCGTCGGTGGTCATGTCGCAGAATGCCCGGATCTTCTCGCCCCCAACTTCGATAGGGTAGACGCCGTCACCCCTGTAGCCGGCCAGCTGCACCTCCTGACAGTTGGCCAAGGTCTCTGGAATGTAACATGGTGTGGGCCTTCCTTCACGATTTACATAAGCGCGGTCATCTTACTGCAGATTGGTGTCGCGGCCGAGCTGTCACAGTACTCCCCGTAAGAGCAGAGGCTGCCGTCGCAGTAGTCGACTGAAGTCACAAACGGTTTTGACGGACTGTCATTGGGTCTCAAAAGAGCAGCTCAATAAATAACTTGAGCATTTGGAAGACTCACGTCGCGAGCAGTCGGCCCCGGTGAAGCCGTAGGAACAATCACAGCGGAAGTTGGGTCCTCCATCGATGGGCACGCAGTGCCCCCTGCCGGTGTCCTCTCCACATGGGCTGAGGCTACAGGGGTCGCTCGTCGGGGTGATCGCCGTCTTTGAGGAGCGCCTCACAGTCACGAGTCCCGCCGCGTCGGTTGCCTCGAACTGAAGGAGGGTCAACGCCACAATAATGGAAACAATCTGTCAGAGAACTCCAACCACAGGCCACCTTCAGGACGAAACTTTCACTCGGCGGCTCGAAGGGAGTGGAAACGAGTGGGTACTCCAACTCCGGTCGGTAGGACAGGTCGAACTCTCCCAGAACGTCCCCAACTAGGGAGGCAACAACGACCCGAGTTGGAAGGAAGGAGGTGGCGTCAGACGAGATTGGTTTGGCCAAGATGAAGGTTGGCACGCCTAAGGAGGGAAGAAAGGCGGCTGCCATGCTGTTGATACCGTAATGTGCCGAATTGTGGTATGTGGTAGGGTGGGTTGAAACAATAGTGGTAGGCCTACAAATAGTGGCGCATGCCTTCCACTATCAGTAGCGATACTCGACACATACACACATGCCGGTACGGTATGCGTAACAAGCGAATTTAATCGTCAACTGTTGCCTATCGAGCAAGCTCAAGTCAAGGTTGCCTGTACAGTAGTGGTGGCAGCTTGAAACTAAGTAAGTACTTACTTAGTTTTACTTAGTTATTTTGGAACTGAGTACTCAGTTTCTTACTTACTTAGTTTCATTTTTGGAAAACAAAGTATACTTACTCGTACTCGTACTTAGTTTTCCAGGTCCGTACTTACTTAGTTTTGCGAAATTTACTGAGTACTTTTTCATACTTACTTAGTTTTACTCAGTTTTAAATAGCTAAGTAAGAAACTAAGTAAAGCAAATTGTTGACATGTTGGCCTATTTTGGCGCTGTATACTAGCGCATTGCCTGGTTTGAATGGGCTTTTCTGCGATGAGTTACTCAAAGAATGTCAAATTTGCTAAACAACGTTTTCTAGGAGACCATTTGTGGCCCTACTAATCTCGAATGAACAACATACCAGCATTTCCGAGACCAGATGTACTTTTATTTGTTGTGTTTGCTTACTCAGCTTACTTACTTAGTT
>JASAMZ010008317.1:0-15000 GCA_030248115.1 Linhomoeus sp. GSCO2_2 | reverse complement strand
GGATTTCGCTCAGCCTACTGATATTCTACCATAATGGCAGCCGCTCCACAGGGTGGCTCCTCCAAGCCGCGCAATCTCTGGTCAGCGGGGCACAGCCGGCCTGAGCAGGAGGTGAATTCGATGGAGGAGTGTTCATTCCACTAACGGTTTGCACTAAAACTCGGTCGGCGTCGCGCCTGGCGGGTCTCAGCTGAGGCTTAGCGCGACCACCAACTTCAGGGCGCGCCCCGCGCGCCCTGAAGTCGGTCACCGGTCGCGTTAAGCCTAAGCTTCGACCCGCCAGACTGCGACGCCGACTGACTCTTGTGAACTGTGGGCGCAGGGCGAGCCTAAGCATAGCCTGAACTGGAAGGAATATACACTGTGTCAAGAAATATCATGGAGAATATACGGACGGCCTTCGCCTGTGACATTAGGCGATTGCCGTCTAGATGGCAATCGCCTGTGCCTGACAGATACGCTGGATATAGTTTAAGCTGAAGTTGACACTTTCTGTTCAGTGCCAAATCGACACATTATTCTGAGTGAATGGGACAATCGTTATCCCCATCCCTGTTACTCTTCCATCGTACGGTCTCCCCCTCATAGTTATCCTTCTACGCCAGTAACCGATTATCTGTGAAAATGCCCATTCTTCTGTGAATGTGACCAATTTTCTGTGATAGTACCCATTCTTCTGTGGAAGTGACCATTTTTCTGTGGTAGTGCCCATTCTTCTGTGAATGTGACCATTTCTCTGTGATAGACGCCTGTCGATGTGTCAGTGGCATGTCTGCACCAGGGAAATTTCAAGCGAGCTTTCGGCCCACAATCGGAGCCGTCGTCAGGCACTTATTTGTTTGGAGCCTGACGACGGCTCCGATTGTGGGCCGAAAGCTCGCTTGAAATTTCCCTGGTGCAGACATGCCACTGACACATCGACAGGCGTCAAACAATAACTGCACAGCTGACGGTTTCCTGAAGTCTCTGTGATAGTATCCATTCTTCTGTGAGGAGTGCCCGTTTATCTGTGGCCAATCATTTTCCCCGTCGTAAATCGTCCAACAAGCGCCTCCTCAAACGCCTTGCCCCCCCCCCCCCCCCCCCCTTGAGCGAAGTTGAAAATGCACCCCTTCCAAAAAGCGCCCACATTGCGTCGATAGTGTCCACAAGCAGTATCGTCGTCTCTTCTGAAAATGTGCACAACGCTCCATTACTAATAAAGTACAGGTCGCACAATACTGTTCCCGTCACCATCGCGTGGTATGGCAATCAACTCTATCTCAGAAATCTCTGGCACGAATCTCATCCGCTATGCTAAACAGGAGAGGAAGTCTTCTTCTTGGCCCCACCCAGGCCTAGACTGACGCTAATCTTCTTCTTCGTCTTCTCGCCGCCTTCGGCAGACGTCGCCTTGTCCTTGTCCTTGAAGGCGCCCATCACGTCCAGTAGGGTGCCGCCCGCGTTCTGACTCGTCTTCCTGAAAACGTCTGGATCTACGGAAGCGAGCGCAGAAGTCGTCTGCTGTGGGAATGCTACGGTAGCACACAAAAGATGCAATTCGCGCTGGGCGGTCCGTGACGTGTATTGTATCCGGGGCAGTGGGTTGGAGGGCAGACTACCATACTGCACGTCATGTTTGTCCGAGCCAAGTACTATCCCCCACTCCATATCACCCAGTCCCCTCTCTCGTACCCCCCCCCCCCCCCTCTCCCATCCATTACTACAACCTTTGCCATAAGCGTCAGACAAACGGGTTTAACTCAAATAGGAACAGATTGCCTTGCGACCTGACTGGCGGCCGTTGTTTGGTGGCGGAGTTGTCAGCGGCGGCGGCGGAAGCGCCAGGCTGTGTGACCGTTGTTGACGAGTCGGAGGCCGCTTGCTTGACGTTGACGACCTTTGGCACTGTCGGCGCAGTGTTTGTTCGCTTCAGACTGCGACGGTAGGACACCCAGCCCCCTCCTCCGGTGGAACATAAAGAAGAGTATGGAATTGTGTACGAAACAGTGTCGTTCGGAATTTTAGATGTTGCGGATCGACTTGAGGAGGTGGATTGTGCACGCGACAACAAAGAACGACGATTTGGGAAGTTAGCCTTATTTGTCTCTCTACTCTACACGCACCACCTGCTTTCGCTCTGATTTGGGGCGCCGTGGCTCGTTGGCCTCGCGTCAACTTGCTCGACTCTATCTTCTCGATCCTCTTCAGCTCAGCTGAGAGGTAGGAGCGAATCAAGTCTTCGTCAATCTCCCTGGAGTGGCGGCGTCTTACATTCACATTGTTGCGGTACCAATTGAAGTCGATCTGGTAGGGCAGGTACCTGGCGACCGTCTCAGCCGTCTTTCCCTCCCCGTTGAGCGCTTTGAGCAGTTGGAGCGCCTCCCCTCTGCCGGAGGCGACCGAGAGAATCTTGTCGACGTTCGACTGCCTTCGAGACAAGACGGCGTGATGGAGGGCCGTGTTCCCCTTCTTGTCTTGCAGAAGCAGGTCGCTGCCGAGCTGAGAGCGGGTGAGGCGACAGTTTGGCTAAGTGCACACAGCCCATTCAGTACTATGAGACCATGTTTGTCGCCGTTTTACATGACGGATCGGCTAGGGCCGTTTGTTCCACCCTAATTCATACCCAACTTAATTCATTTGTTTGAACACAACGAGTCGTGCAGTAGTCAAGCAATCTCAACAATGTGAGATGCTGTCTGTCGCATTATTTCTCGCTGTCACCTCGTTGCAGAGTAGGTCTATGGCGTCAGAGGCACCCATTCTAATGGCGGCGTGCAGAGCGCTTTCGTCCTCCTCTACGCTGGTCCCATTCACGTCCGCGCCTTGCTCCAGCAGCACGTGGAGGAACTTCGCCTGTGCGAACATACAAAGCAGTGCCGTACTGTATACCGTGCTAATTACTATACCCGGGGTGCACTATATGGGGTCGCAAAAATATTCTTTATGGTGACAAATATCTGTTCATTATCCTGTTTGACGTGATATACAGTAATTAAAATCTGGCCTAGAGACAGTTGCAAGATTTTGTGCAGATTTTGCATTTTCCATTACTGAAATTCCTCGCACGAACAAGAAAGTCGCTTCTATAAACTCGCTCGACAGCTAGAAATCAGTGACGGTGACATCCAGTTAACGTTAATCCTACAATTAGCCTTCTTTGGGCTTCTGAAGGGTGTGTTGGAAGGTGCAACCTATGCGAGAGTTGAGCACATGCTATGTCACTTTTGCAGTACGTTGCTGGCTGCTGCAGTTAATTAAGCGAATCTCGGTTGAGTTTTCACATTAGCGTTTCGTACACCGCCGACTTCGCATTCTTCGAGTTGCAATTTAAACTTCTCTGATAAGTTCCAATTACGGACCAGCTTGTCCCTGTCTAGTCCTTGCTGCTTTACGAGTCCATACATCACGGGATCGCCGTTGCTCAGCCTCATATTGGGATCGGCCAATCTCAGATTCTTCTCCAGAATCGTGCACACCTTCTGGATTTCCCTCGACAGCTCGATGTTGTGGCTATTTTCGGCGCCGAGGGCAGCCATGTTTACCGCCCGCGGGCCGAGCCGAGCGGTCGGCCAACTGAAGTGGCGAAATGGGCGCGGGGGTTCCGAGCAATCGACGCCGCCGCCGTCGCCGCTGATTGAATTCCGCCCGGCGCTCGCCCGCCAGCGCGCGCGCCTCATTTGACAAAGTTAGCTGCTGCTGCTGGCTCGAGGGAGGGAGGGAGGGGAAGGGGGAGAGGAGAGCGTCGCGCTTCCTGGAGGCGCAATGGCCCATTTGATGTGTGCGCACACGCCCCCTCTGGCTGCATGGCGCCCTAATTGGACTTGACGCGTGAGACGGCGCCGCGCCCTCTCCCAACCACTACACCGAGGGAAATAACATCTGCCTCCGGCGCTCGCGTTCCACCCAGGTACCTAGGCGCGCTGGGAAGGCGCTCGGACGACGCGGTGGGCAAACAAGATCGCTTCAACAAGTCAAAAGCCGGACACACTCGACGAAATCTGGTTCGCGAGGAGGAGGGAGCGAAGTAAGTACCCAAGAGGTTACTGCCGGCTCGCTCATTGCGCATCGAGACTTCGATTCTAGACCCTACGTGTTCGTTGTCAATCGACTGAAATGTCGTTCTCGTTCGAGTCAGACGTTCAAAGCATCGCTAGTCGCTACAAAGCACCACTACACGGGTAACATGCTGCGTCGCCATACCTTCGCTTTCAAAGCATCCAGCAACACAAATACTGTACTTGGATGCCTTTCTATCCGTTTTGTAAGATTATTTGCGTGACCAACTGTTGCAGAAGGATATCATCAAAAGACGCCATCCTGCCTGAACTGCGCACAGACCATGAAGAGATTTGACTCAGATCGGTTCATGTGCTCTTAAGTCAAGCAATCCATAACATAACCGATTAGTCTTAAAAGTCTAACAACATTTGAATGTTGCACTATAAGCAATAGTGCCTCATCATAGTATGTCGCTCGCGAGTGCGAGCTAACAGTGACTATAACTAACGAATGGCTGTTTATCCTTTGGCTCTGTGCAACTTCAATCAACTTGTCGCCTCGTCGCTCCTGTAGAACGTCAGAATGACTGCTGAAATAAGCATCGACATGTGAAGAGTCGTACAGCTAACAAAGGATATGGATCTATAGGTGCGCCGGTATAAGAATTTTTGAATGCGTATGCGCAAGCGTATTTTCGGAAGTCATACCGATTAATGCGTATGCGTATGCGTATTTTCAAACGCCATACCGCGGTATATGCGTATGCGTATGCGTATAGACTACCGTAGCCTCGATCAGCTATAACTGCCCAATTACCATTGTGAGCGCAACGCTATTCTTCTTGTTTCGCCGCGCCTCAGCGCGGCGAGGTGTATATATACGGATGACAATGTCTGTCTGTCTGTCCGTGTGTGTGTCCGTGGCACTCAAGTAAGATATATGGCATATGTAGTCAAGTAGAGTCGAGGTCGCTGAGTACGGATCCGATGTCCGTTTCTGTTGCTAATTTCGCATTTTCGAGATATTCACAATTAAAATTCAAAAATGTCGAAGATCGACTTTTTCACCTGATGAGCTAGAAATGAAATTTCTTCAGAAATGGAAAGAGCATAGACCGCAGATAATTTGTAACACAAAAGAAATTTTTTGCAAATGTGGAATTTAACAGAAATACGCGATTATTTGTCAAAATTCCATAAATTGACAATAATAGAACGTCATTTATTGACGAATGTGAATGCAGAAATGAAAAGGCCGTTTGTCACTAAGAATCTGCAACATAGTTTCACGGTTTTAATAAACTGCAATTTCGAGATATTTAGAATTAAAATTCAAAAATGTCGAAAATCGACTTTTTCACCTGATGAGCTAGAAATGAAATTTCTTCAGAAATGGAAAGAGCATAGACCGCGGATAATTTGTAACACAAAAGAATTTTTTTGCAAATGTGGAATTTAACAGAAATACGCGATTATTTGTCAAAATTTCATAAATTGACAATAATAGAACGTTATTTATTGACGAATGTGAATGCAGAAATGAAAAGGCCGTTTGTCAACAAGAATTTGTAACATAGTTTCACAGTTTTAATAAACTGCAATTTCGAGATATTTAGAATTAAAATTCAAAAATGTCGAAAATCGGCTTTTTCACCTGATGAGCTAGAAATGAAATTTCTTCAGAAATGGAAGAAGCACAGACCATGGATAATTTGTAACACAAAAGAAATTTTTTGCAAATGAGGGATTTAACATAAAACGCGATTATTTGTCAAAATTCCATAAATTGACAAAAATAGAACGTCATTTATAGACGAATGTGATTGGAGAATTGGTAAGGCCGTATACCAATAAGAATTTGTGACATAGTTTCACAGCTTCAATCAACTGCAATTTTGAACTATTTAGAACTATAGTCTACAAAAATGTCAAAGTCGACGTTTTCGTCTGATGGGCTAGCAGCGAAATTTCTTCAGAATTGGCAAGCGTAGAAACTACGGATAATTAGTAACATAAAAGAAATTTTTCGCAAATACTAAATTTTATAGAAATGTCCAAATTTCATAAACGGCAAAACTTTTGTTTATTGAATAGCCAAGAAGAATTCTTGATAAAGAACGACCGCACCAAAGTTTTGGCAACTTTGTTTGTTGGATGTGGCGTTTTCACACAGGTAGGAAACATCAGATAAACGGCGTCGTATCATGCCGATAACATGTAGCGAACGCGGCGATATCACTGAGCTTTAGATCAGCTGTACAGACAACCGTATCGTGGGGATAGGTGCACTCGGTATAAGCTACACGTTCTCAAGATAATTTCTCCAGATGCGGCTAACGATGGGTACAAAGTTCACTATACTGTTCACCAAAATTTGACAGACACAAGGTATAGTTTGAACTTTTTACACACACAGCTTGTTTTGCGGCAAACATGTGACTCTATCATATTTCGAAGCTTCTACAGGGTGCCAAACGTCTAAATTGTTTGTTAGAACATTGAGTTTGATGATCGGGCGCTCTGAAGCTTTGGGCGGCTGCACTACTAAGCTTGGGCTTAGTAATGGATCAGCACAGTCAAAATCGAAATTTTCTATAGCTGCCCAGCAGTGTGCGAAACTGCGCATGTCGCTCGATGAGGAAGAACTAAGAAGCTGCCTTTCACCAAACAAAAGAATGTGTAACATGGCGCTATGTAGGTACAACTTATAGAACAGAGATGGCCACTCAGTGCCAACAGCAGAACATTTTGAATACCAATTCAACTGCTTTGGCAGCAATTACTTGTAATCAGAAAACTTTTCTGCGCCGCAGGCGATTTATTTTGCAACGAATGGCTCTCTAACAGCCAATTTCTGCATGGTTTGGCGAAGTTTCGCTGTTGGCCATACGCATTCAAATACGCATTAAAATTTTAATGCGTATGAGTATGCGTATGCGTATGGGCGATTGAATGCGTATGCGTATCTGTACGGTATACGCATTCGTAAATAAATCGGTATACCGAGAAATGCGTATGCGTATCAGTATACCGGGCGCACCTATAGGATTTCCCATCGTCAACCGTACCCGCTGTCGTCAGCGCGAGAATTGTCTGTAGAGCGCCGCAGCTGCTGCACATGTCGGTGCGCTCTGCTTCCGTGCCGATTGTGCGGTCTTTCATGAGTTCTTCGAACTCCTCAAGAGGGCAAGAATGGTCACACTCTAAATAGCTTCGTATTTTCATCATCATCATCGTCGTCGTCGTCGTCGTCGTCGTCGTCGTCGTCGTCGTCGTCGTCGTCGTCGTCGTCGTCGTCGTCGTCGTCGTCGTCGTCGTCGTCGTCGTCGTCGTCGTCGTCGTCGTCGTCGTCGTCGTCGTCGTCGTCGTCGTCGTCGTCGTCGTCGTCGTCGTCGTCGTCGTCGTCGTCGTCGTCGTCGTCGTCGTCGTCGTCGTCGTCGTCGTCGTCGTCGTCGTCGTCGTCGTCGTCGTCGTCGTCGTCGTCGTCGTCGTCGTCGTCGTCGTCGTCGTCGTCGTCGTCGTCGTCGTCGTCGTCGTCGTCGTCGTCGTCGTCGTCGTCGTCGTCGTCGTCGTCGTCGTCGTCGTCGTCGTCGTCGTCGTCGTCGTCGTCGTCGTCGTCGTCGTCGTCGTCGTCGTCGTCGTCGTCGTCGTCGTCGTCGTCGTCGTCGTCGTCGTCGTCGTCGTCGTCGTCGTCGTCGTCGTCGTCGTCGTCGTCGTCGTCGTCGCCGCCGTCGTCGTCGTCGTCGTCGTCGTCGTGGTCGTCGTCGTCGTCGTCGGCGGCGGCGGCGTCGTCGTCGTCGTCGTCGTCGTCGTCGTCGTCGTCGTCGTCGTCGTCGTCGTCGTCGTGGCATGTTACCTTCAACTGAAATAAGCTTCATGGAACTTCCGCTGTATTTATAGCTGTCACGGTAAACCATTTTCACAATGTGCTTCTTCTCGCCGATTTCATACAGCTCAATAGCCAGAACGCCTCCAAAAGGAAATGGCTTACTCCTCACGCCGATCTTCATAAGTTGCACCAGCGGCATCATTGTGTCCAGATCCTGCATTACACGTGGCTTTTATCTAGCGACACACCAAACATCGAGACAACCTTGAATGAACTCGAGACGATACCGTAACGAACAGCATCAGTTTTCGATCGGGATAGTCGAGTTCTCCGGAAAGTTTCAGCTTCATTCGTCTCAACACGTCGCCCAGAAGGTAGCCTGTTGTCGAACGAAGATGGGTCGCCGATGTTACACGTCACGCACAATGTATGTGTACTATAGATTCGGGTACAGTGCAGGCGCCACTGTGGCCCCGTAACCCACCGGCTTGATATTTGGCCAGCTCGGTAGTGTTGTACATGAAGATCAGTTCCATATCCGACGTCTCTATGACTTCCTCTCCGATGTTTCCATGATCCAGAAAGCTTAACTTGTACTCCAGCTTGTCAATTGCCTAGGAATAGGAAGGTAGCTTCATGAACTTTTGCAATGGCTCTTGAGAAACAATTGAGGCGTCGCAGTCTCCTCATACCCCAAGTTCCTTGGCGGCCTTTGCGAATGCTGCAATTCTGCGCAAGTCTTTGACAGTGGAAACGCCCATTTTGAGGTGTTTACTGAGGAGCTTGTATCCGACGTTCACGTTCTTCTGAAAGCATCGGTGTATAGGTAATTATCTGAGCACTGCATATTTGGTTTGAGCACTACTTCCTTCCTACCGTATACTTCTCGTCGAATTTCTCGCGTTGGTCGGCGAAATTTTCCTCGAACGCGTCTTCGTACGCTTTGCAGGGCATGCGAGACGGTTTCAGTAGCTGAAACAAACGCTATTTGTAATGCCGTCCCGTCGTCCCATCAACAATTGGAATACCGCCAACCAAGTCTCTATCAGCCGGCCGACTGTGTATCGGCACTGGGAAGTAATCGTTCAAAGGGGCGACTTTGTACTTCGCCGTCTTTGGCTTGAAGAAGGCCGCACTGATCGCCGAGGCACTTTGAAGACATGGGTCGTCGTTGGCAGCCTCCAGGCGAGTCTTGAACGATAATACGATTTAGGTAGTAGCAAGGAGAAATCGTCGACAAGCGTTGAAACGAATGACAGAAAACATTACGTGGTTCTTGGAGTAGCCCTCTAGAAATCGGGTGGCATCCATGTAGCGTCCGCGAAGGAAGGCGCCGGCTTCGTACATCTGCTCGATTCCTTTCTGAAGCGGACGAATTTTGAAATTTTACAGATACCGAATTGATGTTTCATTGATCACATAAAGACGCAGCGATGGACTAGACGTGTCTCCGAAGTGTGCGTGCGGCAAACGAGAATTTGTCATTTCTAACGTTTGTCAGCTGCCCTTTGCCATGAGGCCAGAGGTGGTTGAACTGCTGATCGTCGAGAGGGCCTTGGATTGTGGGCGCCGTCTCACCGTGGCGCACCAGCTGAAGATAAGCAATCCGACGGGTACATCATTTACAGTACGTCAGTCGCCAATGCTATCTTCGTCGACTGAATTGCGCAGAGTTCACATACCACTTGGGCTAGAAGTAGCTTCTCGGCGGCAGAGATCTCCAGCGCGAGTAGCGCCGCCGCCAACAGAGCCGCGAGGAATGAGCATCGCTGCATCTTCTCACCCCTTCTCTTGAATTGCAACACTAGGAGTGTCGAAATTTGCTAGTGTGGGAAGCCGTCCAGTGCCCAAACATTCTGACGAAGGGCAGGACAAAGAAAGGGACGGACAAAAACTCTGGGCTCCTCCAAAAAAGTCAATTCCTCGAGCGTCTCGCGTGCAAAAGACGGCTCGGGAGGGAAGACAGATTACGGCTCGTTTTGGTCCAGCGGCCAGACGGTCGGCGGGCGAAAACCAGTCGAAATTTCCCTCAGCGGCGGTTGCGCCCAAGCGGAAAATACGCCGCTGGCTTCCATAGGAAATGGCTATGGAAGGCAGACGCGTCAGACGGATGAGGGATTGGGCCAAGAGAGACGCCATGACTTTCTTCGGTTGCCGACGATCGATGATGATTTACGCCTCGACTGGTTTTGAAGCGTTGGATGAACCGTGAATTTGTGCCGCGTTTCTTAAATGGGAAAGGCCAGTTGGGAATATCTCGAGTCCTACAGTACCAGAGAAGGGTGGCACAAACACGTGCAGCTAATATAAGAGCACGTATGGCAATTGCGTTAGAGAACGAGAAGCGGAATTGGGTCTTTGACTGAGAATTGAACTCAAAAGTCGAGCGATTTCAAAAACGGTTATTCCCTCCCATACCAGTCATCTCATAAGTACGCTGGATGACGCGTGCTATCAGACTCCTCTCTCCAGTACCACTAGCCAAACGACCGCGCAGTGTGTCATTTCATGCAATGCAAATGTGTCATTGTCTCGAGTTGCGTACGGCACAGTTACAAGTAGTTTGCGGTGGGATATCTTGGAGAGAAGCGCGCCGCTCCGCGTTTTATGACACCGACCACTTCTCTCTCGATCCACGATTGGGCAATGACCGACCGCAATCATGCTCAATGCTGATGTCGTTTTGGTAGCTCGCGCGCGTGTGAATCTGACACTGAACGGCCTTGGTAAAGGCCGGCAGTAGAGACCCGTCCAAACTAATAGATTGCTGCAGCTGCCGCGCGGCGCGGCCTCTACCAAATGTTTACGGTCTTCCGCGTGATGGGCCGACGCTCGACGACTGTTGCTCCATTATTCCTCTCGGTGTGTGAGCCCGTCATTACGCACGCGCACTCTTTATGTGTGAGCAATACGGCGCCGCTCCATTATTCGAGAAGGGGGGGGCGGGGGGGGGGGATAGGGAACCTCACTCCTAGCCTAGTATTACACAGAGAAATTAAAGGGTCGGCGACCGCCATTCGGTCCTTTTACGGCAACAGAGGCACTGTTTCAACAGGCGCCCCGCAGCGAGTATTGTTTGCACACACGGCGCAACTTCTTTTAGCCCGCCGTTACTTTCTCCGCACGCCCTTAGGTTGATTCAAACTTGCCGTGACCGTGCAGGCGCGGTCTTGCTAAATTTTATACTTCCGGTAGATCGTCATAGATATTCTGTGCGCAGTTCCAAAGCCGCCCATTGAGCCAAAGATTAACGCTCTTGGCTCTTGTTAGCGCAGGCGAGTTTGTTGAAGCGTTCAGTACCGTGCGCCAAACGTTCCATTCCAGAATCCAGACATGCCGTCTAGTTCGCGTTCGAGGAGTAGAAGTCGGTCGGCTAGCCGCAGTCGCAGCAGAAGTCGAAGTTGGGATCGAAGTCGAGACGGGCGTCGCCGCAGCTCCCGGAGTTCCCGCTCCCCTCTGCGACGACGGCGATCTCCGAACGGGCGCGACTGTCGGCGGTGCGGCGATTTGGACAGACGACTGCGCTACTACGAGGTCGATTTTAGCGCTGTTCTTTGAGTTGAAGAAATCAACAGAATGTACATACCTACCTTCTCACCCCCCCCCCCCCCCCCCCCCACTACCCCCAACCCCCCCCCCCCCCCCTTTCAACTCCACCTCATCTTCCTCCCTTCGCTTCACCGTCCAATTTTCATACGCTGCATACTGTAAGTTATTACAGAAGAAACTGCCGGCGGTGCGCCACCAGCTAGCTGATGCCGAAGAAGAGTTGGAAGTCTGTCAAGCGAAACTTCGTGTTGTGAGTGATTCATCGATTTGGAAAGCACGCAACGTTGACTAACATGTCTACTGAGGATAGGCGGAGCACCACATTGATGTCAGTGTTGTAGGTCATAGAGTCGCGCAGTTGTCTGTCATTGCAGGCCAATGAACTGTTGGCATTTCGAGAAACCATCAGCCGGCCACACTCGGAGAACGTCGAAGTCAAACCCGAGACCGCGGTGACTGCCTCACAAACTGAAGTGTCCGAGGAAAACTTTGCCGTCGGTAAGCCTGTTCCAACCGCTGCGAAGGTTTATTATTTCCTATTAGGTATATATTTCTATTAATTAAGTGATTAATTGATTTATATACTTGTTTATTTATTATTTATGGAAAAACTAACGTATTTGTTGATTAATTTATTGCAATTTTCTTTGTTGATGTATTTATTTGTTTATTTGTATTTACTCGTCTGTTTATCTATTTATCTATTTATTTATTTATTTATTTATTTATTTATTTATTTATTTATCTATCTATTTATTTACCTATTTATTTATTTATTTATTTATTTATTTATTTATTTATTTATCTAATTATTTATTTATTTATTTATTTGTTTATTTACGGTGTTTATATTAACTGTGTTGTATTTATTCATGGCCATACTTTGAAACAGTCAAACACATTTATGTATGTATTCATTAATTTATTTAATACTTACAAATTTTCGACTCAGTTTTGGAATTTCACTTTATAAATCTTGTTTGCCACCTTTAGTGACTAAATCAGAATTGGATCGACTGCGTTCGGAGCGCCGTTCTTTGCTCACCGCCTTCGACTCGCTCGACGACTACTTGAATGACTGGGAGCAGAATTGCCAGCCGTCTGCCAACACTGCTCCAATGCCGCTCAAAGAGCGGAACACAAGCGACTGTAAATAAGTGCAACCGTTGCCTTGTAGGTTTGACTGCCGATCGTTCATTCCGTGTATTGATAGGTGCGCGTTGGTTTAATGAAGAGCGCTGTGTGTTCTTGTTTCACGATGATGTTTCGTGTTGCGTAATACGGACGGAAGTTCTGAGGCTGAGATGGAGTTCTCGAGCTCGCAAGCCAATTATGTTTTCTCGCAGCCGTATACTTAAGAGACGCTTTCTGAGAGAATCCGACCTTTGACAGCAGGAAGGGGACACTTCATTTTCGACCTTCTTCGATTTTGCTCATTTTCAAGTAGGTATGTTCTAGTACTTCTCGATTCAAGTCGTATGGAAGTTGTCGCGACCTTCTAGGTGATGCCGTTTTGGAGATGTGGCCCTTCAAAGATGCCCCTATAACATGCCGGTAGTATTTCCCGCTGGATAGAAGTCGAAAATCCCCTTCGATTGAAAACCCCCCTTTTTTCGCCCGCCTCAGCCGGGCGACACCCTACGAGAGCTCGGCGTGCGTGCGTGCGTCCGTGCGTGCGTCCGTGCGTGCGTCCGTGCGTAACGCTCTCAAATCTCGGCGTTGGAAAGTCGTAGAGCGGAGATCTTGGGCTCTGCGGATAGGTCTCGACTCACTGATCATTCAGCTAAGAGGTTTCGAAATTCGAAAGTTTGAATTGCGCGCGCTACAGTAAGCCGAAGGTCGAAACGGAGAAGGGCTCTAACTCGCTCGTCTTACGTCGTGGAGCGGCGTGCGATAGGTCAACTAAAAGGTCTCGACGTGCTCTTTCATTTGGCATTAACAATTTTCTTAATTACGCAAACACGCACCTCCAAAAACGCCATTCTCGACATTTTGACGCTAAAATCGTTCTAACTCGCTCAACTTGCGTCGTAGAGAGACAATCTCGAGGTCAGTGGATAGCTCTCGACTCGCTGATCATTTGTTCTTCCATTGGTCGCAACTAAAAAATTTGAATTTCGCGAGTTACAGTAACCCGAAGGCTTCAAACGCAAAACGGCTCTAACTCGCTCGTCTTACGTCGTAGAGCGGCGATCGACACGTCAGGTGAAAGCTCTCGACGTGTTCTTTCAGGCGGCAGCAACAATTTTTAACATTACGCAAACACGCACCACGGGAAACGCCATTCTCGAGATTCGAACACTACAATCGCTATAACTCGCTCAATTTGCGTCGTAGAGAGACGATCTCGAGCTCAGTGGATAGCTCACGACTCACGGATCATTTGCGAAACTTGAAAATTTGAATTTCGTGAGCTACAGTAACCCGAAGGTGCAAAAGCACAAAACGGTTCTAACTTGCTCGTGTTACGTCACAGAGCGGCAGACGACACGTCAATTTTAAGCTCTCGGCGTGCTCTTACTAAAACACGCATCACAGAAACAATAGTTTTAGTTTTACTCTGGAACTTTCTGAATTGCTCAATATGTTGCGATTAGAGCGACACTCGGCATGTCATTCCAAGGCTCGCTACGTACTACACGCGCCAAGAAAAATAAACTTCGTTTTGCTCCATGGACAGAAGTACGACACGGCTTGATTGCTCATAGTGCGTTCTTTTGTGCTCTGTCATATGTTTGTCAAAACTTTTACAAGTGTTTGTCACTTTTTAAAAGCGTTGCTCGAAAGAGGAATTTTTTTGCTCTAAAAACCAAATCCCGGGCGATATCAATATTGCTAAGCAATACCCTCTTGCGAAGGGGGAGCTCATGAAGCGGAGCAATACGGGCGATGAGCTCTCGCACTCTCTGCAGAAAGAACGCAACTCTATGCAATGTCAGTCAGAATACAAACTCAACTTTTTAATACCGAAGCTTGTTTCGCTCGGCCTCAGCCGAGCGAACCCTATCAAGAGCTCGGCGTGCGTACGTGCGTACGTGAGTACGTACGTGCGTCACGCTAGCTTCGGGCTTAATAACTCGCTCGTACGACGTCGTAGGGTGGAGTTTGAGACATCGTCGAGTAGCCTGCGGACTCCTCTCGCCGTCTGAGTGGTCGAAACTGAAATAAGTTTTCAAACTCGCGCGCTACAGTATCCCAAAGTGGGGTCCATTTTAAGACAAAAGTTGACCGAAGCTAGTCAAATCGCATATCAAAGTGAAGCGCTCGAGCTCCTGAGCACGAATCCGACAACAAAATGTTTCAAAAGTTTAAACAGAGAGCTACAGTAACCAAAACGCGTCGAAAACTGGAAACGACACGCTTGCTTCGGGCTTAATAACTCGCTTGTCTGACGTCGGTGGGTTGAGTTCGACACATCGACGGGTAGTCCTCGGACTACTCTCGCCATCTGAGTGTTCAAAATGGGAATAAGTTTTCAAACTCGCGCGCTACAATATCCCAAGTGAGGTAAATTTCAAGAAAAAGTTGACCGAAGCTAGTGAAATATCGCATATCAAAGTGAAGCGCTCGAGCTCCTGAAGCACGAATTCGACAACAAAAAGTTTTAAAAGTTTAAACAGAGAGCTACAGTAAGCAAAACGC
>JASAMZ010008315.1:32500-53583 GCA_030248115.1 Linhomoeus sp. GSCO2_2 | reverse complement strand
TCAGATTTTATAATTATCGAAATTAGGGATATTTTCAAGGTTTTTGTCAAAATTCTCAAATTTTGACAAATTCAAACAGCTTAAATTACAAAACTTCTTTGCACGGATGTATCGAGCATAGTCTGCCAAGTATTTAGCAAATAGTTTCAGCGAATATAATTAAAGAAATTTAGGACATTTTTAAGGAATTTGTTAAAATCCACAAATTTCGACAATTTCAAACAGCTTAAATTTCAAACTTTCTTTTCACGGATGTGTCGAGCATAGTCTGTCAAGTATTTAGCAACTCGTTCTAGATTTTATAATTAACGAAGTTTGGGATATTTTCACGGTTTTTGTCAAAGTTCCCAAATTACGACAATTTCAAAGAGCTTAAATTTCACAATGTCTTTGCGTTGATGCATTGGGCATAGTCTGTCAAGTATTTAGCAAATAGTTTCTGATTTTATAATTAACGAAATTTGGGATATCTTTGTTAAAATCCTCAAATTTCGAGAATTTCAAACAGCTTAAATTTCAAATTGTCTTTGCATGGTTATATAGGGCATAGTCTGCCAAGTATTTAGTAAAAAGTTCTAGATTTTATAATTGAAGAAATTAGGTATATTTTCAAGGTTTTTGTCAAAATTGCAAAATTTCGACAATTTCAAGCAGCTTAAGTTTCAAAACATCTTTGTGTGGATGCATCGGGCCCTAAGCCCAAAAGAATAGGGCGTCGTCCCATTTATACCCTTTTCGATAGGGCGTCGTCCCATTTATACCCTTTTCAATAGGGCGTCGTCCCATTTATACCCTGTTCAATAGGGCGTCGTCCCATTTATACCCTTTTCAATAGGGCGTCGTCCCATTTATACCCTTTTCAATAGGGCGTCGTCCCATTTAGACGCTTCTATTGCACTGTGTGCCTGCGGCGAATTTCCCTGATCCATTTATGGATCAGTTGGCACAATTATAAGCGCAAAGTGTGCCTGCGGCGAATCTTCTGATCCATATGTGGATCAGGTATCACGAACAAACTCCTAGACCAATTGCTTCGATACCCCACCAAATTGTCGACTAAATGTCTAGCGGCACTTCACTATCCAGTGCAAATTATCGCGCGCACGCTCTCAAGTTTACACTGATGCCAACGTGGTGCCACAGTTTTTACACAAAGCTTGTTTCGCCGCCCCCCAGGGCGGCGAGTATATATACGGACGCTAATGTCTGTTTGTGTGTCCGTGTGTGTGTCCGTCCGTGTGTGTGTCCGGAACAACTAGACATGACGGTTAGTGCCACCCGATGGAGTCGAATGCGCTGAGTAACGCGCCGTTGTCCGTTTCTGTTGCTAATTTCCCTATTTCGAGATATTTACAATTAAAATATGAAAATGTCAAAAATGACACTTTTATTTACAAGTCGTATCGGCAACGTTTTTGCTGAAATGGAAAGGGCGTAAGACGCGATGAATTTGTGACATAGCTTCGGATTTTGGAATTCACCAAATTAGGGATATTTTCAAGGTTTTTGTCAAAATTCCCAAATTTCGAACATTTCAAACAGCTTATATTTCAAAACTTCTTTGCACCGATGTATCGAGCATGGTCTGCCAAGTATTTGGCAAATAGTTTTAGCGAATGTAATTAACGAAATTTAGGATATTTTTAAGGATTTTGTAAAAAACTCCAAATTTTGACAATTTCAAACAGCTTAAATTTCAAAATTTCTTTTCACGGATGTGTCGAGCATAGTCTACCAAATATTTATCAAATAGTTTCAGATTTTATAATTAACGAAATTAGGGATATTTTCAAGGGTATTGTCAAAAGTCCAAAATTTCGACAATTTCAAAAAGCTTAGATTTCATAAATTCTTTGCGCGAATGTATGGAGCATAGTCTGCCAAGCATTTTACAAATAGTTTCAGATTTTATAATTAACGAAATTAGGGATATTTTCAAGGGTATTTTCAAAATTCCCAAATTTCGGCAATTTCAAACAGCTTAAATTTCAAAACTTCTTTGCACGGATGTGTCGAGCATAGTCTGTCAAGTATTTTGCAAATAGTTTCAGAGAATATAATTAATGAAATTTCGGATATTTATAAGGGTTTTGTCAAAATCTCCAAATTACGACAATTTCAAACGGCTTAAATTTTAAAGTTTCTTTGCACGGAAATATCGAGCATAGTCTGCCATGTATTTAACAACTAGTTTCGGATTTTATAATTAACGAATTTACGTGTATTTTCAAGGGTATTGTTAAAATTCCCAAATTTATACAATTTCAAATAGCTTAAATTTCGGAATGTCTTTGCATGGTTGTGTCGGGCATAGTCTGCCAACTATTTAGCAAATAGTTCTATATGGAATTTTCAAGGTTTTTCTCAAAATTGCCAAATTTCGACAGTTTCAAACAACTTAAATTTCAAAATGTCTTTGCGTGGATGTACCGGGCGTAGTATGTCAAGTAATTATGAAACAGTTTCAGATTTTAGAATTCAAGAAATTAGGGATATTTTCAAGGGTTTTGTCAAATATGGCAGATTTCGACATTTTCAAATGGCTATAACTAAACAATATTTTTCCATGGATGTGTCGTGCAACGTATGTTTTGCCACCTATTCGATCGAACATGAAACGCGGCTATTACTGTTCGGTTCTGCAATCTACAGCAACGGTATCGTAATAGCCCGCATTTGTGACCCAAAAGAAAAGGGCGTCGTCCCATTTAGACCCTCTTCATTCCAAAGTGAACCTGCGGCGAACATTCCTGATCCATTTATGGATCAGTACCCACCAATACACCTTATCGGCAACGATTGCCCAACAATGGCACAAACTACCTTTGGAAACTCGAGGTAACTGCGGCGAAACTCCCCGAAGAAATGCTCAACTTTCTATTCTGACACACTATTGAATATACTCCTCAAATGCACAACACACTATGCAATGCCAATCAACCATCATCGGGTACCCAGTTTTTTCGCCGCGCCTCAGCGCGGCGAGGTGTATATATATACGGATGACAATGTGTGTGTGTGTGTGTGTCTGTCCGCGCATCGAAATAAGATATGTGACATATGTAGTCAAGTAGAGTCAAGGTCGCTGAGTACGGATCCAGTGTCCGTTCCTGTTGCTAGTTTCGCATTTTCGAGATATTCGCAATTAAAATTCCAAAATGTCAAAAATCGACTTTTTCGCCTGATGAGCTAGCCGCGAAATTTCTTCAGAAATGGAAAGAGCATAGACCGCGGATAATTTGTAACACAAAGGATTTTTTTTGCAAATGTGGAATTTAATAGAAATACACGATTATTTATCAAAATTCCATAAATTGACGCAAATAGAACGTCATTTATTGGCGAATATGAATGCAGAAATGGATAGGTCGTACGCCATTAAGAATTTGTGACATGGTTTTACAGTTTTGAAAAATTGCAATTTAGAGATATTTACAATCAAAATACGAAAATGTCGAAAATCGACTTTTTCACCCGATTAGCTAGCGACGAAATTTCTTCTGAAATGGAAAGAGCATAGACCGCGGATAATTTGTAACACAAAGGAATTTTTTTGCAAATGTGGAATTTAATAGAAATACACGATTATTTATCAAAATTCCATAAATTGACGCAAATAGAACGTCATTTATTGGCGAATATGAATGCAGAAATGGATATGTCGTACGCCAATAAGAATTTGTGACATGGTTTTACAGTTTTGAAAAATTGCAATTTAGAGATATTTACAATTAAAATACGAAAATGTCGAAAATCGACTTTTTCACCGGATTAGAATTTCTTCAGAAATGGAAAGAGCATAGACCGCGGATTATTTGTAACACAAAGGAATTTTTTTGCAAATGTAGAATTTAATAGAAATACACGATTATTTATCAAAATTCCATAAATTGACACAAATAGAACGTCATTTATTGACAAATATGAATGCAGAAATGGATAGGTCGTACGCCAATAAGAATTTGTGACATGGTTTTACAGTTTCGAACAATTGCAAATTAGGGATATTAACAATTAAAATACGAAAATGTCGAAAATCGGTTTTTTCGGCTGATGAACTAGCGACGAAATTCTTCAGAAATGGCGAGCGCATAGACAACGGATAATTAGTATAACAAGAGAAAATTATTGCTAACGTTAAATTTAATAGACATTTTCAAAATTTCTATAGAAATGCCAAAATTCCATAATTGCCAAGACTGTTGTTCATTGATGAATGTCAACGCAGAAATACGTACAAATCCAACGGAATTCCTGGTAGAGAACGACTGCACCAACATTTGGCAAGCTTTTTTGTTCGATGTGGCGTATTCACGCAGGTATAGAGCTTCAGATGAACGGCGTCGTATCATGCCGATAATATATAGCGAACGCGGCGATATCACTGAGCTTTAGATCAGTTGTACAGACAACCGTATCGTGGGAATAGCTGCATTTGAATAGTGGTATACGTTTTCAAGATACCTTCTCTAGATGCGGCTAATTATGCGAATGAAATTCACTATACTGTTCACCAAGATTTGACAGGCACAAAGTATAGGTTGAACTTTTTACACACACAGCTTGTTTCGCCGCCCCCCAGGGCGGCGAGTATATATACGGACGCTATTGTCTGTTTGTGTGTGTGTCTGTCTGTCTGTCTGTCTGTCCGGAACAACTAGACACGACGGTTAGTGCCATCCGATGGAGTCGAATGCGCTGAGTAACGTGCCGTTGTCTGTTTCTGTTGCTAATTTCGCTATTTCGAGATATTTACAATTAAAATATGAAAATGTCAAAAATGGCACTTTTATTTACAAGTCGTATCGAGAACGTTTTTGCTGAAATGGAAAGGGCATAAGACGTGATGAATTTGTGACATAGTTTCGGATTTTGGAATTCACGAAATTAGGGATATTTTCAAAGTTTTTGTCAAAATTCCCAAATTTCGACAAATTCAAACAGCTTAAATTTCAAAACTTCTTTGCACGGATGTATCGAGCATAGTCTGTCAAGTATTTAGCAAATAGTTTCCGCAATTATAATTAACGAACTTTAGGATATTTTTAAGGATTTTGTTAAAATCCTTAAATTTCGAGGATTTCAAACAGCTTAAATTTCAAAATTTCTTTGCACGGATGTGTCGAGCATAGTCTGCCAAGTATTTAGCAAATAGTTTCAGATTTTAGAATTCACGAAATTAGGGATATTTTCAAGGTTTTGTCAAAATTCCCAAAATTCGATAAATTCAAACAGCTTAAATTTCAAAACTTCTTTGCACGGATGTATCGAGCATAGTCTGTCAAGTATTTAGCAAATAGTTTCCGCAATTATAATTAACGAAATTTAGGATATTTTTAAGGATTTTGTTAAAATCCTTAAATTTCGACGATTTCAAACAGCTTAAATTTCAAAATTTCTTTGCGCGGATGTGTCGAGCATAGTCTGCCAAGTATTTAGCAAATAGTTTCAGATTTTAGAATTCACGAAATTAGGGATATTTTCAAGGTTTTTGTCTTAAATCCCAAATTTCGATAAATTCAAACAGCTTAAATTTCAAAACTTCTTTGCACGGATGTATCGAGCATAGTCTGCCAAGTATTTAGCAAATAGTTTCCGTAATTATAATTAACGAAATTTAGGATATTTTTAAGGATTTTGTTAAAATCCTTAAATTTTGACGATTTCAAACAGCTTAAATTTCAAAATTTCTTTGCACGGATGTGTCGAGCATAGTCTGCCAAGTATTTAGCAAATAGTTTCAGATTTTATAATTAACGTAATTAGGGATATTTTCAAGGGTATTGTCTTAAATCCCAAATTTCGACAATTTCAAGCAGCATAATTTTCAACATCTTTGTGTGGATGTATCGGGCCCTAAGCCCAAAAGAATAGGGCGTCGTCCCATTTATACCCTTTTCAATAGGGCGTCGTCCCATTTATACCCTTTTCAATAGGGCGTCGTCTCATTTAGACGCTTTTATTGCACTGTGTGCCTGCGGCGAATCTCTCTGATCCATTTATGGATCAGTTGCCACAATTATAAGCGCAAAGTGTGCCTGCGGCGAATCTTCTGATCCATATGTGGATCAGGTACCACGAACAAATCCAAGACCAATTGCGGCGATACCCCACCAGATTGTCGACTAAATGTCTAGCGGCCCTTCACTATCCAGTGCACATTATCGCGCACACGCTCTCAAGTTTACACTGATGCCAACGTGATGCCACAGTTTTTAGACAAAGCTTGTTACTCTAAGCTTGTTTCAACCTCCTTCTAGGAGGGAGTACTATTGGAGGGTGGGGGCTTATTCGAGTGGGAGGGCTTATTAATTCAACCCCCCTTCCAGTCGCCAAATGTACAGAAATTTCACTAATGGCATGCTAAACACACCTTTTATAGTCCAAATATTCTTAACATACCATGTACTAAAGGCATATTTATCACTTGTAGTAGTTGTAGTAGTACTATACTACACATACAGGTAGTATACCACATAGGGGAGGGGGTACTATTGGAGGCGGGGGGCTTATTATTTCAATCTCTCTCTAGGAGGTGGTACTATTGGAGGGTGGGGGCTTATTCAAGGGGGAGGGCCTATAAGAGTATTTACGGTATGTATCACAACCACTACACGGTTGTCGCCCTTGCAAATTAGATGTAGTTGGAGTGCCTGCCCAAATTTCTTGAGCTGCCACCGTCAAATTCTCTCATCTCGCCTACACATTCGTAGAAATAATTTTTTCGCCGCGCCTCAGCGCGGCGAGGTGTATATATACGGTTGACAATGTCTGTGTGTGTGTCTGTCTGTGTGTCTGTGTGTCTGTGTTTCCGTGGCACCGAAGTAAAATGTGTGACATATGTGGTCAAGTAGACTCGAGGTCGCTGAGTACGGATCCGATGTCCGTTTCTGTTGCTAATTTCGCATTTTCGAGATATTCGCGATTAAAATTCGAAAATGTCGAAAATCGACTTTTTCGTCTGATGCGCTAGCCGCGAAGTTTCTTCAGAAATGGAAGGAGCATGGACCGCGGATAATTTGTAACACAAAAGAAATTTTTTTCAGATGTGGAATTTAATAGAAATACGCGATTATTTGTCAACATTGCATAAATTGATTAAAATACAGAGTCATTTAATGACGAATGTGAATGCAGAAATGGAAAGGTCGTATGCCGATAAGAATTTGTGACATAGTTTTGAAGTTTTTAAAAATTGCAATTTCGAGATATTTTCAATCAAAATATGAAAATGTCGAAAATCGATTTTTTCATCTGATGATATAGCGGCGAAATTTCTTCAGAAATGGAACGAGTATAGACTGCGGATAATTTGCAACGCAAGAGAAATTTTTTGCAAATATGGAATTTAATAGAAATACGTGATTATTTTTCAAAATTCCATAAATCAACAAAATAGAACGCCGTTTTTTGACGAATTTGAACGCAGAAATGGTAAGGCCGTATGCCAATAAGAATTTGTGACATAGTTTTACAGTTTTAATAAATTCCAATTTCGAGATATTTAGAATTAAAGTTAAAAAAAATGTCAAAATCGAGATTTTCTCCTGATGGCCAGAACAGCTGTTTATTGATGAATGTGCACTCGGGAACAGAAATGCGTACGCTGAACACAGGAATTCGCTCGCACCAAACTTTTGGCAAGTTTTTTTGTTGGATGTGACGTTTTTACACAGGTAGGAAACATCAGATAAACGGCGTCGTATCATGCCGATAACATACAGCGAACGCGGCGATATCACTGAGCTTCAGATCAGCTGTACAGACAACCGTATCGTGGGGATAGGTGCACTTGGCATTAAGGTACACATTCTCAAGACACTTCCTCCAGATGCGGCTAACGATGTGTACAAAGTTCACTATACTGTTCACCAAACTTTGACAGACACAAAGTATAGGTTGAACTTTTTTTGCCGCGCCTCAGCGCGGCGAGGTGTATATATACGGATGACAATGTGTGTGCGTGTGTGTGTGTGTCCGTCCGTCCGTGCCACCGAAGTAAGATATACGACATATGTGGTCAAGTAGAGTCAAGGTCGCTGAGTACGGATCCAGTGTCCGTTCCTGTTGCTAATTTCGCATTTTCGAGATATTCGCAATGAAAATTTCAAAATGTCGAAAATCGACTTATTCGCCTGATGAGCTAGCGGCGAAATTTCTTCAGAAATGGAAAGAGCATAGGCGGCGGATAATTTGTGACACAAAAGACTCTTTTTGCAAATGTGGAATTTAATAGAAATACGCGATTATTTGTCGAAATTCCATAAATTGACGCAAATTGAACGTCATTTATTGACGAATGTGAATGTAGAAATGGATAGGTCGTACGCCAATAAGAATTTGTAACATAGTTTTACAGTTTCGAAAAAGTGCAATTTAGAGATATTTACAATTAAAATACGAAAATGTCGAAAATCGACTTTTTCACCTGACGAACTAGCGACGAAATTTCTTCATAAATGGAAAGAGCATAGACCGTGGATAATTTGTGACACAAAAGAGATTTTTTGCAAATGTGGAATTTAACAGAAATACGCGATTATTTGTCAAAATTCCTTAAATTGATACAAATTGAACGTCATTAATTGACGAATGTGAATGCAGAAATGGATAGGTCGTACGCCAATTCGAATTTGTGACATAGTATAACAGTTTCAAAAAATTGCAATTTAGAGATATTTACAATTAAAATTCGAAAATGTCGAAAATCGACTTTTGCCCCTGATGAACTAGTGACGGAATTTCTTCAGAAATGGCAAGCGCATAGACAACGGATAATTAGTATAACAAGAGCAAATTTTTGCAAATGTTAAATTTGACAGAAATTTTCAAAATTTGATAGAAATGCCAAAATTCCGTAATTACGTATGACTAAAACTGTTGGTTATTGATGAATGTCAACGCAGAAATACACACACCAAACGGAATTCCTGGTAGAGAACGACTGCACCAAACATTTGGCAAGTTTTTTTGTTCGATGTGGCGTATTCACACAGCTAGAAACCTTAGATGAACGGCGTCGTATCATGCCGATAACATATAGCGAACGCGGCGATATCACTGAGCTTTAGATCAGCTGTACAGACAACCGTATCGTGTGAATAGCTGCACTTGGTTTGTGGCACACATTCTCAAGATACCTTCTCTAGATACGGCTAACGATGTGTACAAAGTTCACTATACTGTTCACAAAGGTGTGACAGACACATTGTATAGGTTGAACTTTTTACACACACAGCTTGTTTCGCCGCCCCCCAGGGCGGCGAGTATATATACGGACGCTATTGTCTGTTCGTGGGTCTGTGTGTCCGTCCGTCCGTCCGTCCGTCCGTGTGTGTCACAAAACTAGACATGACGGTTAGTGCCACCTAGTGGAGTCGAATGCGCTGAGTAGCGCGCCGTCGTCCGTTTCTGTTGCTAATTTCGCTATTTCGAGATATTTGCAATTAAAATATGAAAATGTCAAAAATGACACTTTTATTTACAGGTCGTATCGAGAAAGTTTTTGCTGAAATGGAAAGGGCGTAAGACGCGATGAATTTGTGACATAGTTTCGGATTTTGGAATTCACCAAATTAGGTATATTTTCAAGGTTTTTGTCAAAATTCCCAAATTTCGAACAATTCAAACAGCTTATATTTCAAAACTTCTTTGCACCGATGTATCGAGCATAGTTTGCCAAGTATTTAGCAAATAGTTTCAGCAATTATAATTAACGAAATTTAGGATATTTTTAAGGATTTTGTTAAAATCCACAAATTTCGACAATTTCAAACAGCTTAAATTTCGAAATTTCTTTTCCCGGATGTGTCGACCATAGTCTGCCAAGTATTTATCAAATAGTTTTAGATTTTATAATTAACGAAATTAGGGATATTTTTTAGGTTTTTGTCAGAATTCCCAAATTTCGACAAATTCAAACAGCTTAAATTTCGAAATTTCTTTTCCCGGATGTGTCGACCATAGTCTGCCAAGTATTTATCAAATAGTTTTAGATTTTATAATTAACGAAATTAGGGATATTTTTTAGGTTTTTGTCAAAATTCCCAAATTTTGACAAATTCAAACAGCTTAAATTTCAACACTTCTTTGCACGGATGTATCGAGCATGGTCTGCCAAGTATTTAGCAAATAGTTTCAGCGAATATAATTAACGAAATTTAGGATATTTTTAAGGATTTTGTTAAAATCCACAAATTTCGACAATTTCAAACAGCTTAAATTTCAAATTTTCTTTTCACGGATGTGTCGAGCATAGTCTGCCAAGTATTTATCGAATAGTTTCAGATTTTATAATTAACGATAGTAGGGATATTTTCAAGGGTAGTGTCAAAATTCCCAAGTTTTCGACAATTTCAAACAGCTTATATTTTATAATTTCTTTACATGGTTGTGTCGGGCATAGGCTGCCAAGTATTTAGCAACTCGTTCTAAGTTTTATAATTAGCGAATTTTGGGATATTTTCAAGGTTTTTGTCAATATTCCCAAATTATGACAATTTCAAACAGCTTAAATTTCACAATGTCTTTGCGTTGACGCATTGGGCATAGTCTGTCAAGTATTTAACAAATAGTTTCTGATTTTATAATTAACGAAATTTGGGATATTTTTGTTAAGATCCTTAAATTTCGACAATTCCAAATAGCTTAAATTTAAAAATGTCTTTGCATAGTTGTGTCGGGCGTAGTCTGCCAAGTATTTAGCAAATAGTTCTAGATTTTATAATTAAACAATTTAGGTATATTTTTAAGGTTTTTGTCAGAATTTCTAAATTTCGACAATTTCAAGCAGCTTATTAGACTTCAACATACTTTGTGTGGAAGCATCGAGCACTAAGCCCAAAAGAATAGGGCGTCGTCCCATTTATACCCTTTTCAATAGGGCGTCGTCCCATTTATACCCATTTCAATAGGGCGTCGTCTCATTGAGACACTTTTATTGCACTGTGTGCCTGCGGCGAATTTTTCTGATCCATTTATGGATCAGTTGCCACAATTATAAGCGCAAAGTGTGCCTGCGGCGAATCTTCTGATGCATATGTGGATCAGGTACCACGAACAAATCCAAGACCAATTGCGGCGATACCCCACCAAATTGTCGACTAAATGTCTAGCGGCACTTCACTATCCAGTGCGCATTATCGCGCACACGCTCTCAAGTTTACACTGATGCCAACGTGGTGCCACAGTTTTTAGACAAAGCTTGTTACACACACAGCTTGTTCAATTCATCAAGTTTGTACCGGGTCTTTCGAAACTCCAGCCTCCCTTCCACAGCAAGCTGTGTAAAACCTAGCGAAGCCTTACTTGTACACATGGTAGTCTAATGTATTCACACCTCGGATGCAAAAATTCACCACTTTTCTTCGACCCATGCCTAGCTAAATGCGGGCGCGAAACGCAAAACGGTCAAATTTGACGACAGCATCGCGCAGGGCTCGGCTTACGGCTGGCGAGGTAGCATTTGAAATGGAACACAATAAGCTTTGAAACGACGCAAGAACGAGTTTCGTCGTTTGTACAAATCTTGGATAGCAAATAATCAAAGACGGGTTGTCAATCGTGCTTCTGCTTCTCTTCATGGCGATGGCCTCCAGGAGGAGGGGGGGGGGGGGGGGGGCCCCGCGACCGATTTTGCGTTTCGCGCCCGCATTTGCGCATGGGTCGAGGTAGAGTGCCGAATTTTTGCATCCGAGGTGCGAAGACATTAGACTACCAAGTATGACTTCGCTAGCTTTTACACAACCTGCTGTGGAGGGGGGCCTGGAGTTTCGAAAGACCCGGTACATATCCGGGTTCTACACGGGCCAAAAAATTAAGGCCTTGAAAATTTGAGCGAGTTATCTTATCTGTAACAGAAGTTACGGCGCTTCGCGCTAGGTAGCTCATCCAAACATGGCGTTGTAGGGGTTCGTTTGCCACACCTGGAGGAACATATTCATCTTTCTGCCTCTAGGCACTTTTACATGAAATATCACTTGGACGATGGACGCCCGCGGAAACGACCGGCAA
Organism: Linhomoeus sp. GSCO2_2; assembly: GCA_030248115.1. Lineage (NCBI taxonomy): Eukaryota > Metazoa > Nematoda > Chromadorea > Monhysterida > Linhomoeidae > Linhomoeus > Linhomoeus sp. GSCO2_2. The sequence continues at coordinate 41,571 of JASAMZ010008315.1, read as the reverse complement.
ATGGGTCAAGCATTTCGACTCGCCTTTCGTGTCGGCTTCTGGCGTCTTTGGATCAGCAGTGGTGGCAGAGTGGACATTGTTGTCGCCAGCGAGCCCCTCTGACATCTGAAAGAGCACGTAGCGTGGCTTTGCTGTTTATTCTCATATTTTGTAGCTTCATCTAATGTATGTTTAACTAATATTTTCTAGTTTCCAATATTTCGTCTGGGAGAGCATGCCATTGAAGTTGGCGGAAGAGGGCAGGGAGAGCTATTGGCTGATAAACGGTTGCATACTTAGATTACAAAAGTTACGGTTAGGTGTTCAAATCAGGTAATTTACAATAACCAACTCACCGGTCTTTCCTTTGCAAGCTCCGTCTCCGCAACAACGCTGCAAGACGCAGAGTGTGCAAATTCACCTTCAACTTCCACCAATCTCAATCCAAGAACAGGGTCTGTTTCTGGCTAAGTGAAAACGTCACAACAGTGGTTTTGGGAGACGCTCACCACCAGCGGCGCCGTTGGGCAGCGTGAATGGATGCGGGGAGGCAAATTAGTGATTATATATTCCAATCACCGATTTCCCCCATTGACTCTCACCACAAGCCGTCCCAGAGGATCAATGGGAGGCCAAGCTGACGGCGGTGAAGGAGATGAATTCGGGTGGGGGGGGGGGGGCAAAAGATAGGTACATACATACGTATGACGTAAGATTCGCATCCCTTTGGGGCATCGCTCCGTCTTGGAGAATCAGAGTTTGGAATCAAGTAATTACTGTAATTAATGCACCTATATAAGTACTCTGCCTCGGGCCCCCCCCCCCATCCTTTCACGCAGAGATGACGATTCCAGATTATGTGGCGAACGTCCTTATGAATATCCCCGTGGAGACGGCAGATCGTCTGTCACTTCAGACGGCTTGACAGACGATCTGCCACCCTTGGCAAGGTGCGCAAACGCGTTTTGTCAGTTTCCAAACGCCACACCCCAAATTACATGTAAAATCTTCCATTGCCGATCTCTTAATTACTTCTCATTATTGCACGTTATAAATGCCTTGTTCACAGTGCGAAACCATAATCTGGCGTTTCAGTGTTGAGACGCCAGATTGTCTGTTGCTTTGTTGCCACAATGCTGGCATGTGCATGCTAAAAATCTGATCCATAGTTCCCAGATGTATGCACTCAATTTGGCAGATAAGCGCACACATCATTTCTCTCATCACGCAAATTGCATTTGGACACTGTATCTGTTCTAACAGACAACTGCGTTTGTACACTGCATTGATACTTCACCAGTTTGATTGTTCGACTAGGATCTGTATAGGAATGGTCGTGTGCATACATGTACAATGATCTTAACCTCCACAGCTCACATCACAACGACACGCTAAGATGTGCCGAATATGTTGCCGCGTGTCGTTGTGACCTTTGCGCAGCTCTGTGTGATATTTATCTTTCTGCCTTTAGGCACTTTTACATGAAATAAACACTTGAACTCAATCACCAGTCGCTCACACTCAGTCACAATGAACGAATTTGCAGTCTTCATCCGCAGCCGCGCGCAAATATAGTGTACTGGTGCCTTTGAACGTGCTATACTGTAGTGTTCACTGTTTGATGCTGTGCGACGTTCGAAGGAAACTACCGTATCGTAGCATTACTAGCGCAGAAATAACGTTGCGTAGTTTAGTGTGTCGCCATTTCATTGGGCACATGATCTTTTCACATACGTCATAAACCACCGCAATTCAAATCGGCTAGTGTACGGTAGCTCTTCAATTTCTAATTTTGAATTCAATTGAAACTACAGAATCTAAAATAAAAATATCTAACCGTCGATAGTTGCAGATTTGTAAACGAAAACTCGCAGAAATCCAGAATGTCAAACGATAACAGCTTCGAAAAGTTGCCGTCGTTTTTCCGAGCGAGGCCTAACGCAACGAAATCGGTGACTGCCGTGCCTAACAAGCTGTGGGTGGTTCCGACCGCAAATGGCAGAAGAATCGAGCGAAAATCTGGCCAAAAGTCGCTGCATGTTGCGCTTTTCGTTATGTGAATTGGTGAAGATTCTAGATTTTGCGCCACTAGCGAAGAATTTTGAATTTTGCGCGATTTTTAGCCGCCGAGCATTCCCCTCCGCCTCTTGCCCCAGTTGGCCACGCGTGGTCTGGTCACGCCTCCCGCTCAGATGACACGCCAGAAGACGCCCTCGGTATGGTATACCACGCGCCACGCGGTGCTCAGTTTTCATGTTGTAGATACACACTTTTCATGTTGTAGGTTGCGCACGAGCCCAAGGCGACCAAGCGGGCGCAGACGGCGAGAAAGTCCATTCCGCCGCCGACTCCGGCGAAAAAGCCCAAATTCGATTCGAAATTCGATCCGAATTCCATCGAAAACGCCGTTCACAACAGCATTTCCCTTCCGCAGCGCGCGTGCGGTTTGCGCGAGCGCCCTTTCGCTAAGTACAACGGTCCGTGCGGCTCGAAGCTCTTGCGCGACAAGGTACTGTCTCTGCCGCGGAATTCGAATTCGGCCAATCAGCGCGCGTGGCCCCCTCTGGCGACTATCTGTGATTGGTCGGTGGCGCAAGTGGCGCGCTTTTTGAGCGAGACGGGTTTTGTGAGCGACGCGCACTGTTATCGAGCGCTGTTGTCGCACGAAGTCGACGGTAGGCGGTTTTACGATCCCTACACGCGTTTTGCCACGGGCGGGCCAAAGCGCCGATTATCGATTAGCGAGCCATAATGCGAGGGAGTCAAACCACGCCCGATTCGTATCTATCTTGCAAGATTCGTATGTATCTTGCAAGTCTAGCATACCACCGCTTTACAAATGACGGTAGTATAAGCGTACACGCCTCAATTGAGTGAGTGCGCAACGCTATTCTTCTAATGCAGAATAGCGCTGAAAGCAATGCCCAAATTTCAACAGTTTGAAACTTTACTACCCTAAAGTTTACGAATACGACTACAGAGTTTCTGCCCAGAAGAAGGGGTTTTGCCTCAGTGCCAGCGAACTAGATGTGACCTTGCTTCTGAGACTGAGCATCCGCCAAGAGCAAATCGTGCAGTCTGGTTTCGTCAGGCTCTTGCGACTGCGTGGCAGGATCGTGGGGCGACTGACTTCTGCAAATATCAAGCGGCAATTTACTACCATTGCGAAATATATTGCCAAACACGCTGATGTCACCGCCGAAAACCGCTTGGTGGCTGTACATCTGGCAAAGGGCGAGCGGCGGAACCTGCTGGTTTCTACACGCCATTAGACAGGGGCCCTCTTAGACAAGAATGTGTTACTGAACAGAAGGAACGCCTAGGTACTCTCATGGAAAACGAGCCTGTTAGCTGTTGGGATCATGTTATTGGGAGCTGTCTGTGTATGTGAACCCATGTGAGCCTAACTGTGTACTATGTGTGTGTCGTGAATAGAAGGGAGAAATTGTTGATGCATTGATGCTAGGAATGATAATAGTCTAACGTGGCCGAACGCACGCTCGCTGCTCGACAGACGTCGCCAAAACCGCTCGCTAATCGATAATCGGCGCTTTGGACCGCCGGTGGCAAAACGCGTGTAGGGATCGTAAAACCGCCGACGGTAGGGCTCTGTGCCTCTTGAAAGTGGAAGATTTCGTCGGCAAACTGTTCATGCCTTTGGGTCCCGCCACGAAATTGTTCTACGCGCTCGCTTCGGTGAAATACGAGAGTAACTGAGTAGCATAACTGAGGGATTTGTGAAAATCCGGTGTAACTTGGGGCTCGGTGCTATTCCGGTGCGCTAAGAAAAGAAGTGTTGACGCGGTGAAAATAACAAATTCGCCATTGAATTTGTGATTCGAATCATTCGTTGCTTTTGGTACTAATTATCGTTGGCTTTTCTCTCGTCTCGTCCTTTGTTATCATTCCGTCAACCGTGCGTTGCGAGGGTTTGGTTGTCGCTCGTAAGATGTTTGTTTATTTGGTTGCGTTCGAATATGCGTCGTTCCTATTTCTTTGTCGTCGCAAGAGTTACTGGAAGTTGTTCGCTGATGAGACTTGAATTTGGCGGCGAACACAGTACCCGTCCAATAAATCTAGACCCGAAGCTCGATCGCAATACGCGCTGCCACATCTTTTGACCTTATTGGCAGTAACATACGAAGAGATCGCTACGCGATACCGTAGTAGAGTTCAAAGTTTGACTTAGAACTACAGTACCATAGCAGAACTTGTGAAGAATTAACGTTGCGTGATATGGAGAATCGCCGGGGATCGGGAGAAGGTAGGGATCGGGAGATTCGCCGTGGCTTACTGTACCAGCAGCGGAGTCGGTTTTCCAGGATTCTGAATTGTGGAGTACACTGCGTGCCCCGGACGACTCGCCTGGGTTTCATCGTCGGTGTCTTTGGCGTCGATGTCTATGCGTATTGCGTAATTTTTGCGAAACACGCACGTTGCAAACCCGCAACCCATTCTCTATCGATTGGTACCCCAAGAACGTAGCTTCCTTCAAACAGGACACGACGCCGGCTAGAAAGCCTCAGTCAAGTCAGAAAGCTACCGCATTATTAGGTGTTACTGCATGTCGCGGAGCCCTGATCACAATCTTCGCCGGCCTTGTAACAGTCACTTGATTTTGGCCACCCCAGAGCCTGGATTGGGCCTAAATTGTTCTACCCGTGCAGTTGTTCTACTCACCGAGGCGTGCAGTTGTTCTACTTTCTGTGCAGTTGTTCTACCCGGTTGTGCAGTTGTTCTACCCTGCAGTGCAGTTGTTCTACTCCAGCGTGCAGTTGTTCTACCTATGTACTGTACTTACCCAAGTCTACCAAGTGTCAAGACCTACCAAATGTCACGGCACATGATGGGTGAGTGACTAACAATTGCCAACAATACTCCACACTTCATAAGAGTGGCACTTGCCATTATTTCACTTTCTCACTCTATAACACACCAAGTTCAAACAAGTTTCATCTCATCGTAGCCACTTTCACTTCTACCTAGTAACTGAAGAAGTTTTAATTAACCGACCAATCGGAAATTTTAGGTGGTTGCACTATCAGGAGTCTGGTAAGTGAAGGTTTCGCAGGCGCGTCACGAGCGAGTAACAGGGCTACGAAGTGATGAGCTGATCACTTTGCGTAGCAGACCTTGCTTAGCAGACCTGTCACTCGCTCGTGCCAGGATTGAGTAGGTAACCTCTCACTTGTCACTAAACATCCAAGTTGCTCTTGATAGTACAACCACCCAGAATGTCAGGCTGATCGGCTCTCCGTCTCTAAATCTTCACCACTTAACTAATACAGTTGTCACACCCACCGCAGGACACCCTGTAGAAGGTTCTTTATGTACGTGAAACGGAGAACCGAGACCTCAAACAATCATGTTACACGAGATTAGAGTAGTAAAATGTTTGACAGTAACCCCTGATGCGAGTAGAACAACTTTCCGCAGAGTAGAACAACTTCACACTCGAGTAGAACAATTGCACGCGCTAGTAGAACAACTGCACAGCCAAGTAGAACAACTGCACAAAACGAGTAGAACAATTTCACAGGTAGAACAACTGCACCCCTACCAGAGCCTGACATTCGTTTTCGGTACACCCAGAGCTGGGAAACCGGCATTCGTCGCATGTAAATGAGCAGTGATACAACGCGTGGGGATCTAGGCAGGGGGTTTGATCGGCCCGGTCTGAAATGAATCGTGATTGAGTGATGAAACGCCGTCACTAAAACAACATAGATAGGCAAGTTTGAGTATGTGTGAGCCGGTCAGGGGGAGGGGGTTGGGGGGGGGGGGGGTGACAGGGTTATTAGGTGGTCCCCAAATGGAATCCCCTGCCTTACGTATAATGTTATTAGTACGTTATGTACGTCTACGTACATATGGTTGAGCGTCGAAAGCTCAACCAAAGTTTATTGCGCAGCGCAGAGCACGCCATCCACAGCTACTAATGAAGCAATTCAATTCCTCGGCAGATACCCATTTTGAAAACAAACGTGTTCAGAAATTCCTAGTGTGTATGTACCTAGGCAAAGGCAACTCACAGAAATCGCAGACGGCGTTGGTCTCAGTGCAGACAAAAGCCATCAGGGCGATTATGGCAACCAACTTCTGAAAGGGAAGTGTGCAGTGGTGGCAATTTTCCAAAAATAAAACTAAGTAAGTAACTAAGCAAGTACCTAGTTTTTCAGAAAACTAAGTAAAACTAAGTAAGTAAAGCGTACTTACTTAGTTTCTAACAAAACTAAGTAAGTACTCGAAAAATCTGGGTAAACTAAGTAAGTAAACTGAGTAAGCAAACACAAGCAAATAAAAGTAAATCTGGTCTCGGAAATGCTGGTATGTTGTTAATTCGAGGTTAGTAGGGCCACAAATGGTCTCCAAGAAAAAGTTGTTTAGCAAATTTGACATTCTTTGAGTAACTCATCGCAGAAAAGCCCATTCAAACCAGGCAATGCGCGAGTAGAGTATACAGCGCCAAAATAGGTCAACATGTCAACAATTCGGTTTACTTAGTTTCTTACTTAGTTATTCAAAACTAAGTAAAACTAAGTAAGTATGAAAAAGTACTTAGTAAATTTCGCAAAACTAAGTAAGTACGGACCTGGAAAACTAAGTACGAGTACGAGTAAGTATACTCAGTTTTCTAAAAATAAAACTAAGTAAGTAAGAAACTAAGTACTCAGTTCCAAAATAACTAAGTAAAACTAAGTAAGTACTTACTTAGTTTCAAGCTGCCACCACTAGAAGTGTGTGCTCGACTTCAGGATTGTAATTGTCTGGGTAAAACACTAAATAGTGTAGCAGACAAATATATTTGAATTTAAATGCCGTGAAAGTTCGGCGCTGCCGGCAGCATGTTTGTTATGTCTAGCTCGCTGTATCTTTTGAGATGGATGTGCATCGTTACTACCGTGAATACGCCGATAAGCTGCCCTCCCCTTCCCCATCTTTTACGCCATACAGCAGAGGGCCGAGGTGTGGAGGGGGGCTTATTGGTGTTGGAAATGTTGACTAGCACCGTTCCCGCGTGGCTTGCTGCACGCAAGAGAAGACAAAGTCCTTTACTCTAAGAAAAGCAGATAGAGAGCTTGAGAAAGGGGCTGTTGTAGAACTGTGAGCAATCCTACCCTCCTACTGGAGACGAGCTCCTTATATAGGCAGACGGCTAGTCTATCAATAGCCTAACATTTAGACACATAGACCAGACGTCAGAGGCGAGCACACCGGCTACATACCTATGAGTGTAACAAATTACGACATGACAGGGAGAGCCGCCTAGCGTCAAAGACGAAAACAACCGGCGTCAAGCGGCCCGCTAAGCTAGGGAGGAGCCTAGAATAGATCCTAGAGAGCTAGCCTATGCAGCTAGCTGCCTGTTAATCCTTCGGTTAACTCTCTTTCAACAATTGGAGTATTTACAGTAATTGGCAAATCAATGACTTCGCCAAAGTTTCTTGTTCATTTGCAAGCAAAAGCTCACGTAATGGCAGTATTGTGTTATGTACTGATTCACGACGCTGTGTTTAGATTAGATTCTCGCATAGACGAATAGGTAAGTTGGCTAAGTGTTATTGACATACCGTCAATTCTCCAATAAGCGCCCCCTCCTCGAATAAGCGCCCCCTCCAATAAGCGCCCCTCCTAGAGGACGGTTGAGAAAATAAGCGCCTCCCCCCCCCCCCCCCCCTTCCAATAAGCGTCCACCTTTGGTTAGTACCAGTACTACAAACACTACCATACATGCTCTGTGACGACTTCAGTCACTGTATAGGACTATCAATGACCATACGTGTAAGCGCCAACCGGCCAGGGGGGGGGGGGGGGGGGGGGGGTATAGGGACCCCTCAGGGGGGGGGGGGGTCTGAGGCCCCTGGAGGGGGGGGGGGGGGTCAAATGACCTAAAAATTTTGCCAAAAATGTACCAAAAAATGAGAAAATTTTGCAAAAATAGGCCAAAAAGTGCCAAAAATCGCTTAATTTTGGTCAAAAACGTCCAAAATATAGCGCCGCAGGCGAAAATTTTGCTATTTTTAAGCGCCGCAGGCGAAATTTTTGCCATTTTTAAGCGCCGCAGGCGAAAATTTTTGAAATTCTAGGGGGGGGGGGGTCTTTTGGGGAAGGCGGGAGGGGGGTACCTGGGGGGGGGTATGGGGGGTACACTTTCGGCTAGGGGGGGGGGGGCTTACCCCCCCCCCCCCCCCCCCCCGGTTACACGTATGTCAATGACAGTACAGCGACTAATGGTAGGTGTTTTGATAAAAAGCTTAACAGTTTCAATCTGAAATCAATGCAAATATGCACGAAAATGTCGAAACAACCGGAAATTTCAGTCAAATTTTTGCACTCTCGAGTTGTCGAGATACTGTAGAACACCAAACTTTTGCGGACTAAAACTTTCGCGGATTGCGCGCTGCAGACCTTTTCGCGGCATGCAACTTTAATTCGCGATTGACTGTAGGGTTAGCATGCACTAATGCTAACATGTACCTATTTCGCGCATGAAACTTTCGCGGATAGAAGGCTACCGCGAACTCCGCGAAAGTTTTATGCCCTCGAAAGTTTGCTGTTTTACAGCAATAAGCGCCCCCTCCAAAAAGCGCCCCTTCTAGAGGTAGGTTGAGAAAATAAGCGCCAGGGCGCTTATTGGAGGATTTACGGTAATCGTGTTGAGTTTGTGTATAAGTCGGCTTACCATGATTGCTGTTCTTATTATTCTGGCCAGTTCTCTTCGCGAGGGGAACGAGCGTTAGTGAAAGCGTTGGTGGTGGTAGTGGTGAAAGGTTGTAGGTGGGTGGCCCACCTCCTTTGCGGCGACTCGCCTTTTATGCGCGCGTCGCGCTGTCCGGGAATTTCCCGAGGGGGGGGGGGGACGTCGCGTCGCCGAAAAAAATGTTGTGAAGTCGCAAGAGGAGCGGCCCTGTTTCTTTGGGAGGTTCGTTTTGTCTTCGCCGCTCCTGCGATCGCACCCAGGACTTTTGACGCGGACGCTGTAACCCTGCACGTTTGCAACTTCTTCCTCGTTGCAGACTTGCACGACTTCGAGCCGCGGACGCTGCTTGATCTTTCGGCCGCAAAACTCGGGAATCTAGGGCGACGGCCGT